>OY856410.1:1470557955-1470797955 GCA_963693085.1 Alisma plantago-aquatica
TGTTTATACAAATGCTAAATGTTTTCCTTATTCTAGTTGATACAAATGCTAAATGTTTTCCTTTTTAATGAAATTTTCAGATGGCTCACCATGATGAGAATGATGTCCATGATGAGCATGAAGTCCATTATGAGCATGCTGTCCATGACGAGCATGACGAGGATACCAACGTAAGTTCTAAAAACATATCCCGTATTTCTATAAAATTCATTATCTTCTAGTTATGTCATATATCCTGTATTTCTATATTGGCTTAATTCGGTGTGTTTATTTTTGTCAAATTTTAGGTTGATGATGCACAGCTACCCACTGAAGCAATTGAGCAACTTGATGCGCAGCAACAAAAACTTAACAAGAAAAGGGGTATCACTCTGTTGAAAAAGTTACTTGTGCTGAGTGGCAGTGGATCCAAATTGGTTGTGGAGTTTGATAATGGAGGGAATGCAATTGGAGTGAACCGCAATAATTTTATAAACTATCTTGGGGTTGTCACTCGAAGCCATTGTGGTTTAAATATGATAATTGGCATAAAGTTCCTCAGGAGAAGAAAGACTTGATATGGAAAGATTTATGCGTGAGTTATTATTATTTGCAATTCTATTTTGTAGATTACAAATTCTATTATTTGCAATTATATTTTTGGTACTAGTTAATAACATTTCTATTTTACAAAATCTGTTTGCATTGGATGAGATGTTGCATCGTAAAAGTGTGATGCAACGCGCTGGAAAGATGCTTAGGAATTACAGGACAAATCTGAACAGAGAATACATAAGACAGGGTGATAAGAAGAAGAAGTCAGCCCTTGAACAATGGAACTTCTTGGACAAAGAAGATTGGGACAATTTTGTTGCTTCAAGAAAATCTGAAGAATTCAAGGTATTAGGCGTCACTCCCATTTTAATTAATATACATTGTATTCACCTATTCAAGATTAACATTTAGTGCTACTAACCTAATTATAAATGTGCATACTAACTAGGCCCTCAGTGACGCACAAAAAGCAAGGCGTGCACTGAATGTACATGACCATACTAGGGGTCCAAAAGGCTATGCAAGCGTTCACCAAAGACTACAGGCAGAGTCTGCGGCTACTCAGGAGTCTGCGACTACTCAGGAGTCTGCGGCCACACCCTTCCCTCGCCATGATATCTGGATAGCTGGCAGGAAAAACAAGAAGGGTGAAATAAAGAAGCCCAAAACTGCTGAGGCGGCTGCAAAAATGGTAAAATACAACTCTTAGAGCAATCATTTGAATATTGATTATTTGTGGTGTTAACTTACCAATTTTTGTTTATGGTGATTAGCGGGAGCTGCACGAGCAGAGAAAACAAGGCACGTTCATCCCTCAGGGCACAAGGGATGAATTGACAGTTGCTCTGGGTAACCCAGAGCATCCTGGACGTGTTAGAGGTGCCGGCGCTGGTGTGGGCATCAAAGCATTCTTTGGGCCATCCCAGCGCAAACCCAGAGCGGGACTTTCTCAAGAACAGGTAACATATATATTCTATTTTTATAATGTTACTGCAAAAGGAAATTCATTAATAAAAAGCTAATATTTGTTTTATCCATGTATAGGAGAATAAGAGAGTCGAGGATATAGTTGCTAAGAAGCTCAACGATGTGGTTGTTGAGAAGGTCAAGGAAGAATTGCTGCGGTGGCAGACATCTCAGGCTTCCAATCAGCCTATGCCGACCCACTCTTCTCCTGGTGCACAGACTGCAAGTAATCCTGGAGACCCATCGCCTAACACGTCTGCTGTAAGTATTGTTTATGACATTGTAGCTAGTCTTTTCAAGATGATATGTTTTCAAGATGATATGTATATATGTATAACATTCTTTACATAAATTTGTAGGCATTGAAGCCATGCCGCTTAAGAATGGAAAACTATGTTGTTGCAGAGGTGCAAGCTTACCAGTCCCTTCCTGGGGCAACGTTTCATGGGACTCCAATGCCGCAGGGCTACATTCGTGTGAGCCCGATACATGTATTACCCGATTGGAGGGAAGTTGCGTTGCCATATGCCCACCCAGATATTGATACACTTGGTGAGGCAGAAAGCGGGGTCATATTGTGGCCCAAAGCAGATGTCCTCTACACGACTGAAATTGTAAGATAAATTTACATTGATTTAGACTGTTAATGTGTATATATGATGTCAACTGATCTGAAATTATATATACAGGTTAAAAAGAAGACACCAGGAGCACCTAGGCCTCCACCTCCAATTCCCGCATTACCAACTTGGGTTCCAACTGACCTACAATACCCGTTAGGTCCTGCTTGTAGGGGAATGGCATGTTGGCTACGGGCACATAATATACTTTGCCCTATAATTGTTTCTTTAGATGCAGATTATGCAGGTCAATCATACGACAGCTCTTTATTTATACAAGATATTATTGAGCTGTTTATGTATGATTGGTTGAATACATCAATGATAGAGACATGGATAAGGTGAGATCTTGTTTATACATCCATATACCTTGTGTAAGATCCGGTGATCTAGTTTCTTATATATTAATGCATACGTCTATATGTTTTGCAGCTACTTAATCGAAGATCATTGCAAACAATTTGCATATGATCATGTGGGATTTTGATTCCATCATTGATTAGTATGGTAGCTAAAGACCCTGATAGTGTTCAACAATACTGTATAGATGCTTTTACAATTTTTGGTCATCAAATGAAGACGATAATAATAGCTCCATTCAATGTCAAGTAAGTTTGCTTTATTTATAATTTGGACTTAAGAAAATTCCATTATTGTTTTGCATTTTGAGTTATTAATTGTTAACTTTTTACCTCTAGTGGTAGACATTGGGAGTTACTAGTTATTGTCCCCGGGACGTTCACTGTTTATTATCTAGATCCCGCAGGAAGTACATTAAACACTAAAATTGGACATGTAACCAGAATGGCATTATTCTGGTGAGAAATATTTCATTTTTTATATCCGTTAACATCTTTTATTACATTAATATTTACTTATGCAACTTAGTGTGTTATATTAACATGTAGGGGTTTAGATGCATTCAAAAATGCTGGAGGAAAGGTCCCAAGGAAAAAGAACCAGCCTTTGTCTTGGGAGAACGTAAAAGTAAGTTCCCGACTCCCCGACTCCAATGTATATATTATTGATGTGAATTGTGCTTAGTTGTATTAATTTGTATGTTTCAATTTATAGTGCGCTACACAAGACAATGGCTGGGCATGCGCATACTATGTGATGCGATTTATGCAGATGATTATCAAACATGCCGCATTGGACATCGATACCATATATGAGGTATTATATATAGTCTCATTAGTTAGTATGAAATATATCAATCTTATTTTTATATTATTACTTATATATATACATCATTCTCTTTGCAGGTGTTTAAAACTGACCACACTATAGGCAAACGCTTAAAAAATGTACATGCTCCATATACGAGGGAATCATTAAATGAAGTAAGAGAAGAATGGGCAATAGCTGTACAAACAGTGGCAACTGTAAGATATAATTGGGATGTTGATAGTGATGATGAATGATACTTTGTAAATGAATGTTTCTGAATGTTAAAACATGTATTTGAATGATTCTATATGTGTGAACGTGACAATTGAATTGATGTCTGAATGTATCTACTTGTGTGAATCTTTTTATGTTAATTTTGCAGGTTTGTGGCCTGTTTGTAGGCTGATATCAATGGATGTCGTAAACCTGCAGTTCAGAAAACTGAACTGCAGGTTCTCATCCTGCTGACCAGCCACAGCAGGCCTGCAAACAGATTTATAAAAAAAAAATAGAAATAGGCGTCGGTTATTTACCGATAACCGTCAGCACAGACTTACAGCGTCGGTTTTTTGTTGAACACCGACGCCAAAAGTGTTCGCGCTACAGGAAATGGGAGTCATCTAGGACACTTTTTTGCGTCGGTGTTTTAGTATATAACCGACGCAGAAAGTGTCCTAGATGACGCCATTTTCTGTGGCGCGAACCCTTTTGGCGTCGGTGTTTTATAATAAAACGACGCCTTTATGTTAAATAGGCGTCGGTTTTTTAACCGACGCTGAAGTGTCCAACCTTTTAGCGGCGCTCACATAGGCATCGTTCAGAAACCGACGCCAAAGGGGGTTAAACAACCGACACTAAAAGGCACTTCTGTAGTAGTGAATGCACGATCTCCGACCTTTCGGCGGTGGAAAACATCTTCTTCGGCGTCTGGAACGGCTGGGGCGTGCTTCTGGGCTCCTTCCTTCTCTCCACACCTTCTCGGGACGTGTGCAGTGGCTAATGACGTGATCAATTGTTCTTGGCCACCGTCATTAGGTATAATCACTGAGTTAGGTGGTGCGCTTCCGCTAGAGGTGCTAACACACTACTCAATTGAATAGATGCGCCCCACAAGGTCGGAATGCACGGTGGATGGGTTTTTTCTTTCAAAATTTATAAACCTAAACTAACACACCTACTTCTACTAAAACAACTACACCCACAAGCGCACGGGGTCATGTCGTAGTATAGGAAGGTGGCAAGTATAGGGTCGATCCACAGGGAAAAGAGGGGCACTAGAGCTAGGTTAGTTTATCTAGGTTCCTACTGCGGAGACTAGGGTTAAGGGTTTAAAGATTGATTTGATTGTAAACTAAGGATGAACAAGAAAGCAGTTAAAGGCAGGAATTAAATCTACGTTAACCCTAGACTAGACTAAAGCTAAACAAGCAAGAAAGGATTAATCTAGGTATGAAAAGGCAAACTACACTAAGGCAAGCAAGAGAGAAGCAAAAGAGCAATTAAAGAGCTACACTAGGCATGAACAAGACAAGAGAAAAGCAAGAAGATAACTAAGCAGGTAAAGAGCTAACTAAGCGAAGCAAGCACAAAACTAGGGTTTTAAGCAGTAAAGAGATGTGTGGGCTGTTTAGGGGTATGAACTTATCACTTAATTTGGGGGGTGACATATGAACATTATGATTCCATTTAGATTATCCAAACCAAACAACAAGTTAGAGTCTAATGAATGAACCTAAGCTACTAACTGACCATGGATATGCTAGGTTGTGTATAGGGGAACTAGTCCCTAACACCCCCTACTACCCTTACGAGGCTCAATTGGGTTAGGGGTTAGGTTCAATCCAATTAGAGTCTAATCAAGTCTAGGTTTCTACATTAGACATTCCTAGGGCAATTAGGGGCCGAGGGTAGTAATGGGGAGGTGAAATTAGGGTTTTGGACCCCAATTCCCCCACATTCTAGCCTTGAGAAGGCTCCATGCTAATTGCACTAGAATTATCCAATATAGCTACTTAGATCTCTCACTTAGGTTTAGGGAGATTGATTAGGATGTAGGAAGATGGGAGGAAACCTAGGGATCCAAGAATTGGACCTAGGGGCAAATCCCAAAATTCACACATATAAGCAATTTGCCTAAATTCCTAAGTGATTTCACACACAAATGAACAACCAATCCATGGAAAATGAGATGCAAATAGAACATAATCATTAACAAATGGAATTACAAAGTTTACATGTCATTTTCCCCCAACATGGTATCAAAGTAACATATTTGACCCCAAACAACCCACCTAAGGGGGCCTAGCTACTCATGGAAATAGAAAATACAAAAAGAAAGGAGAAGAAGATGGAGGTGGCCATGGAGCTCGAAGTAGTGGTTGTCAATCCTCTCTCCAGCAGCAGCAGGTCGACCTCCTCCCTCCTCCAAGGTGCAAGGGTGAGAAATAAGGGGGATTATGGGTAGGAACTAGTGTAAACTAGTGATTTGGTGGTGAAAATGGTGGAATGGGGTGGATTTGAGGTGGATATGGAGTGGAATGGAGTGGATGGTGATTTGGGGAGCTAGGAGGCGGTGGAAGGTAGCCAGCCCCATGCCCCAGCCGCCACCTAGGTATATATAGGAAAATGGGGAAAGTAGTGGAAAAGTGGCTCGATTCTGTGAGTAGCACGGCCGTGGTGGGGTACCACGGCCGTGGTGGGAAGGGTAGGCCATGGTCGTGGTGTAAGGGCATGGTCGTGGGAATTAAATTGCTAAATGTCAGGTTGGTGGTCAAAACGGCCATGGCCGTGGTGGGTCAACACGGCCGTGGTGGAGGTGGTGTGCCACGGTCGTGGTGTTTGGCACGGCCGTGGTGGGCCTGGTTCATGTGGTCTTGGTACTGCAGCACAACCGTTTTGCTCTACTGCGCCATGGCCATTTTGTGGTGCACGGCCGTGGTGTCTATCACTGGCATGGCCGTTTTGTTCCACCACGACCGTGCTGCCTTCTGCTTGATTTGGAAGTTGAACCTGTCGATTTCTAAGTGACCTAGCACGGTCGTTTTGTTGTACCACGACCGTGCTGAGTCCTAGGGCAACACTTTGACTTGGATCTTTGGATTTTCTTGGACATCTTTGCTTCAAATGATCTTTTGCCACTAAGGGTAGGTTGAGGGAGCCTTGGACTTCACTTTGGGTCTCTCCAAGGGCATAGGAACCCTAGGATCACTTCTTCTCTCTCTCTTCCATCAAGTGTGGTCCAAATGCCTGAAAAACACGCAAATGATGTCCATAAGTGCATTTTATACAAATAAGCATATTAGGGGGAATGACATGCAATCTAACAGATATATATGTGATTGAAGAGGAAAATAACACAAGATGAAGCCCTAAAATAGGGCTGCATCACCACCCCAAACTTGAAACATACTTGTCCTCAAGTATGCTCCAACTCAATCTCTCTACAAACTTTCACAAAAAGAAATGACAAATGCAATATAAAAGATGATTGTTGCTGAATGGGATCAAAGATGACTAAGTACATGCATTTCACCTCTCTCCTTTCCTTCTTTCACAATCCAATCATGAAAAGAGCACAGAGCATATGAACTTTAAATATAGCGCATAGAATACACAAGTTATCCATATTTCTTCCATTAAGTTACGGGTAAACCGTTTCATGGTGGCGTTAATCAAGAATGACTAGGAGTGTTGTTTCACATTCATGCATTCAATCTTATGTCTCAAATCACACCAAATGACCCACGTGGCTGCGGAAAAGGGTAAAATGAGCTAAGTTTGATGTTTCCTAGCTCAATGGGTATGAAAGTGGAAGAAAGGGTTGCGGTAAGATTTTTGGAGTGTTTTTACACACTCCTTGAAAAACCACTAGAGGGGGGGTGAATAGGGTTTTAAAATAATTTAATAATAATTTAACTCAAACAACCACAAATGAGAAACCAAGAAGGAGACAAAGGGTTTAGAGTGGTTCCAACCTTAGCAAATACTAAGGTTGTCAGTCCACTACCCGGTTGCTTACCCAACTGGGATTTTGAAAGTATTAATTTTATTACCTTCACAAGGAATTACACAAAATACAATACTTTCTTACACCCCTTGAATAGCCTTCACTTGAAGTAGATGCACCAACCCGAGGTAGCCTTCTTGAAGTAACTCAAAGCTCCCCCATGAAGTAGCCTTCCTCTTTAGAAGTAACCTCCCGTTGTACCAGCCTTCTTGAAGTAGGTCAAGGTCCCCTTCTTCACCAAGAAGATCACCAACCTCTCCAATCTGCAGCCTCCAACCTAGGAGTAGCAAGGAGAGTACAAACAATAATAGTGAACAAGAAAGGAAAATGGAAATTACAACTTATCCTTTGAAGAACAAGGCTTGATTTGCCTAGATCAAGCGTGTAGATCTCCTAACCAATGTGTATGGAATTGTGATTGTTGTGGATAGGAGATGCTAGCCTATAGGACACGAAATTTGAGCTGAGAGAAAAATAGCCAATTGTCAATATGCTCAATTGCTCACAAACAGGTTGCTCAATGTAAGTGTATGCTCAAAGATTGCTCAAGTGTAAAAAACAAGTGAGTTTAGGTGTCCTAAGGCATGTCCTATTTATAGGAATGTCCTACAAGTGCTTAAGGGCGTTCTAGACACTTTCTAGGGGTTTCTAAGTGCTTAACTAGTAGTTAGGTATAAGTTAGTTGTTTAACAATGGCTAGTTAATTAATTCTGCAGTTGTTGTCAGAATCCATCTCGGTCGAGCAATGGTCGACCGAGACACCTACTCGGTCGAAGTTTTGTCGATCGACAGGCTCTCTGGATCAAGTATTTTGCAACGTTTATCTCCAACTGCCAACTACCTTGTCAGTTGTGTCTAACGACTACTTGGGTCTTTCTCAGTCAAGAAGTTTGTCGACCGAGAGTGTCTCGGTCGAGGAGTTTGTCGACCGAGATTGCCCCTGTTTCAATGTTTCAATTTAAGGCATTAAGTGTGTGTATGAGTGTGCATATGTGACACTATTGAAGGGGATGACCTATCTAAGTGTAGTGATTTTCTAGAGGAGATCTAACGCTTGATTTACATGAAGTCTAAGTACTTGTACATTATATATTTGTACAAGTTTACAATTGATTACATTTCATGAAATTTACACATATTCAAGCGTATAGATTCCCTAGTACTTTGTCATCCACCTTATTCCTGCAACACTCAAGTAGCACGTTAGATCAACAAGAATGAAATGTTTGTCATTATGAAAACAAAGGGATTTACAGATGTCCATTTAGCCAACAATCTCCCCCTTTTTGAAGATGACAAACATTTCCTATATATAAAATAAGAAAATATAAAACATGTGAGTTTCATACCTGAAGATTACCTTTGTAAATTTCTTCTCTTGTTTATAAAATGTGTGCTTATTATTCCCCATGAATTATGGAACATGAAATCCAATTCTTTAGGGAATATAGCAACTTTCAATGTAAAGCCAAGAGTTTGTTTATGAAACTCATTGATTCAGTTTTGCATTTATATTTATTTCTCCCCCTTTGTCATTTCAAAAAGATATCCGTTTAAAAAGAAAAACTCCCCCTTAATTAGATGTCCCATCAATTTAAAAAAATGTCCATTAAAAGACAAAATGATGCAAATAAACGACATTGTTAAGAAGCACAAATATCAAAGAAAACATCTTCCAAAGGAGTGATAAGCAGTTGCTTCCTTATTTTGTTGAATTGGTCTAGTGGAAGCGGTTTTGTAAAAATATCAGCCAATTGATCTTCCGTATCAGCATGATGAAGGGAAACATGATTCTTAGAAATATGATCCCTTAAAAAGTGATGACGGATTTCAATATGTTTAGCTCGGCTGTGTAAAATGGGATTGTGTGCTAAGTTTATAGCACTTGTGTTGTCACAAAAGATAGGCGTAGATGAAAGAGTAAAACCATAATCGTTTAACACTTTTTGCATGTAAAGCACTTGAGCACAACAAGATCTGGCTGCCATATATTCAACTTCAGTTGTAGAGAGGGCAACCATGTTTTGTTTCTTGCTAAACCAAGATATTAAAGCTCTCCCTAACAAGAAACATCCACCACTAGTGCTCTTGCGATCAAGTCGAAAACCAACATAATCAGCATCAGTATAAGCTTTAAAATCCAAGGATTGTCCTTTTGGATACGATAAACCAAAACATGTAGTGCCGGCTAAGTATCGAAGAATTTTTTTAACTGCTTGAAAATGAGAGTGCATAGGTTGCGATTGAAATCGAGCACAAAGACCAACGGAAAACATGATGTCCGGTCTAGAAGCAATTAAGTAAAGCAAACTACCAATCATGGCTCTATATAAGGAATCATCAATAGGTTCCCCATTTTCATCCTTATCAATCTTAATAGAAGTGGCCATAGGAGTAGGAGCATGTTTGCACTGATCCATCCCAAAACGTTTTAAGAGTTCTTTAGTATACTTTTCTTGGCTTATAAAGATCCCGGCAGGGGTTTGTTTAATTTTGAAACCAAGAAAGAAAGTTAGTTCACCCATGAGGCTCATTTCAAATTCTTTTTGCATAATGTCACTGAATTGTGTGCACAAAGATTCATTAGAAGCTCCAAAAATAATGTCATCAACATATATTTGAACAACTAGAAAATCAGATGTATATGTTTTGAAAAATAAAGTAGAATCTGAATTTCCAATAGAAAAACCATTATCAAAAAGATATGTCTTGAGCCTTTCATACCAGTTCCTAGGTGCATGTTTTAAACCATAAAGTGCTTTCTTAAGTTTATAAACATAGTCACCTTTTTCTGGTATTTCAAAACCAGGTGGTTGGACAACATATACTTCTTCTTGAATGATTCCATTTAGAAATGCACTTTTTACATCCATTTGGTAAAGTTTGATGTTTTTATGTGCAACAATAGCTAGTAACATTCTAATAGCTTCAAGTCTAGCTACTGGTGCTACTAACCGAGCTTTATTCCTTATTACTTCTCCTGCCTCATTTAGCTTATTCCTAAAAACCCATTTAGTTCCAATGATGGTTTTATCTTGTGGTTTAGGAACTAAATCCCATACATCATTTTTAGTAAATTGGTTTAACTCTTCTTGCATTGCTATTATCCAATAGTCATCTTTAAGAGCTTCAGATATCTTCTTAGGTTCAATAATAGAAACAAAATCCATGTTTGCAACATCCTTAAAGGAAGACTGAGTTTTTACTTTATCATTTGGATTTCCAATAATTAATTCTTGAGGATGATCCTTAATAAGTCTAGGTATAGGTTGTGTTTCAGCTTGGTTATTGTTTGTAGTATCTTTCTCACTATCATTTGGTATGTTTAAGTTTTCGAATTGATTAGTGAGATCAATTATTTCAAAATTTTCTGATTTGGACTCTTCATGAAAAGAGACATGAATAGATTCCTCAACTTTTCTAGAGATAGTATTGTAGACTCTAAATGCTTTGCTAGAGGTAGAATATCCCAAAAAGAATGCTTTATGTGATTTAGAATCAAACTTATCTCTATCATCTTTGGTATTTAAAATATAGCATGTGGATCCAAAGGTATGAAAATAGTCAACTCTAGGTTTCTTAGAATGTATTATTTCATATGGAGTTTTCTTCAAATGGGAGTGAACAATTACTCTATTTAACACATAGCATGCGGTGTTTACAGCTTCAGCCCAAAAGGTTTTGGGTGTGTTATGTTCGAGCATCATAGTTCTAGCCATTTCTCGTAATGATCGATTTTTCCTTTCAACTATGCCATTTTGTTGTGGAGTGCGTGGAGCAGAAAAATTGTGAGTGTACCCATGAGATGTGCAAAATTCTTCAAATACATGATTTTCAAATTCTCCACCATGATCACTTCTAATGGTACATATTTTGCTTTGTAATAGATTTTCAATCTTGGAACAAAATTTTATAAAAACATGAATAGTATCATCTTTGGTTGCAAGAAATTGTACCCATGTATATCTACTATAATCATCAATAATAACAAAACAATATCTTTTGCCACCAATAGATTGTGTCCTCATGGGTCCAAATAAATCCATATGAATTAATTCTAAAGATCTACTGGTGTTAAGTACATGTTTAGGTTTAAAAGAGGTTTTTGTTTGCTTTCCCAAAGTACATGGTTCACAATTTTCAACTTGATCAAAGAATAAAGTAGGCAAACCACGAACAAGATCATATTTTACTAGTTTTTTGATAACATGTGAACTAGCATGTCCTAGCTTTTTATGCCATAGTTGTAAAGTATTTTCATTTGCAAGCAAGCATTTTCCTACTACATATTTCATAGAGTTAGGTCTAAGAATATAAAGATTTCCAACTCTTTTTCCTTCATAGACAACATTTGTAGTGTTTTCTATTAATAATTTGCAGTAGTTTTTGTTAAATAGAACATCATATCCACTGTCACATAATTGACTAACACTTATCAAATTATGGTGCAAACCATCAACGAGTAGAACATTTTTTATTTCGAGGATTGTACCAATATTGCCTATTCCAACGATTTTACCTTTACCATTGTCTCCAAAGGTGACTGTTCCACTTTTCTTTTCTTCAAAAGTTTGAAATGCATCCTTGTTCCCGGTCATATGTTTGGAACATCCACTGTCAACCACCCAATCCTGCATTAAAATGTAGGTTTTGGTACCCATGTGATGGTCCGGTATGGTTAGAAGCATTTAATTACAGACTGAATAAAAAATCTGACTCAGAACTTCAGTCGGTCGACAACTGTTCGACCGACATCTCTCTCGGTCGGCTAATCGTCAATCGAGAAAGTTGTTGTTTTGTTGTTGTAGATTTAATTTGTTACAGGCGTCTGGTCGGTCGACAAAAGTTCGACCGATTTTATGTTCGGTCGACAATACTTCGACCGACCAAGTTTCTGTTTCAGTACAATATTTCAGAAAATTACCATAATGCATGAAACCTTTTATTAAGTTGAGATAAGACAATATGATTTTCAAAAATAAGCATTTGATCATATCTCAACTGTATTTTATTTGACTCTACTAAGTTTGGGGTTTTGGGACCCAAACTAAGTCGGAATCCTTGGTCTTATAAGGACATGAAAATGATTAATGTCCAAGACGTAGACAAAAATGACAAGTAATAGAATCAACTTCATTTCTTTTTCTAGTAATTGTATTCTTAGGTACAAACATAATCTGAGTTTTAGATGCTGTAATTCTTCTGGGTTGATTTTTCTTTGGAGCATATCCCAAACCTTTTCTTCCATTGAAACTAGAGGAGATTTTCAGAATGTTATCAAAGATATCTTTTCTTCTTAAATCATGTAGGTTTCTTTGTAGCTTACCAATGTCATCCATCTTCTTGTGTAAATTTTTTCTTGCTTGATCTAAATCAGATAATAGGGAGTCTCTTTCTTTTACAACATTGTCATAGTCTAGATGGTTACACAGAATTGGTTGAGTCTGAAAATCATTTAGTTTAGCTAACAATTCAGTCTTTTCTTGAGAGAGAAGATCAACATTTGTTTCTAGAGTGAGTAGCTTTCTAGTGCAGTCATTTAAAGATGTTTTTAAAGACAGATTCTCAAGATCAATGTTGTTCTTTTCAGAAGAGAGATCATTTAATTTAGCATATAGCTCATCATTTGTTTTGATAACCTTCTTTAGTTTCTTCTTGACATCAACATACTTATCATGAGTTTCTTGTAGACTAGTAATTAACTCTTCTTTAGGAAGATCAAGAAGGCTTACCTCTTGAGAGTCTTCATCATCTTCTCTTGCCATTAAACATTCCACCTTTTCTTCTCCGCTTTCACTTTCACTTGACTCGTCCCATGCAGCTTTATAGGCTTTTTCTCCCTTCTTCTTGTGTGAGCTTTTCTTTCCTTTCTTTGCTTTAGGACATTCATTTTTGAGATGTCCTTTCTTTCCACACTCAAAGCACCTAGGAGGGGAAGAAGAACTAGAAATTTTGTTAGACTTAAATCTTTTATATTTCTTACCATTGACGATCAAGGCTTCTTCCCCTTCTTCTTCACTTGACTCCTCACTTTCTGGTGTGATGATCTTTGAAGCTTTTAGAGCCACATCCTTCTTCTTTCCTTGTTGAAGTTCACGTTCTCTTCTTTTTTCCTCTTCTAGGGTTGCTTCATGAGCTTCTAGATTGCCAATGAGTTGCTCCATTTTCAGTCGAGTGAGGTCATTAGCTTCTTCAATGGCTGTCACCTTAGGCTTGTATTTAGGAGGAAGTGATGGAAGGATTTTGTATACCTGATCTTCTTCAAGAACAATTTTTCCTACGACATTTAAACCATTAACAATAGAAGAGAATTTTGCAAACATTTCACTAATAGATTCATTTGGATCCATACGGAAGTGTTAAAACTTTGTTTAAGTATACTAATCTTAGAATTCTTGACTTGAACCGTACCTTCATAAGTTATGGACAATCTATGCCAAATGTCATAGGCTGTGTCACAGTTTGATATTCTATTAAATTCTCCTACTAAAATTGAACAATATAAAATGCTTACAGCTTTGGCATTCATTTGAGCCAACTTTACCGTATTTGCATCCCACTCTGCATATTGTGTTTGAGGAAGCTCGTATGGGGTTGACACCATCCTCCATAAGTTCCAATTGATGCCTTGGAAGTAGAATTGCATCCTTCTCTTCCAATATGTGTAGTTTGTTCCATCAAACGCTGGAAGTCTAGCAACAAGTGTCCCTTCAAGGTTAAGGTTGTTAAGCACCCCGTCACCCATTCTTCAAGACCTTGTTAAGGTTCCTTGAAGCCTTCTCTGATACCAATTGAAAAACCACTAGAGGGGGGTGAATAGGGTTTTAAAATAATTTAATAATAATTTAACTCAAACAACCACAAATGAGAAACCAAGAAGGAGACAAAGAGTTTAGAGTGGTTCCAACCTTAGCAAATACTAAGGTTGTCAGTCCACTACCTGGTTGCTTACCCAACCAGGATTCTGAAAGTATTAATTTTATTACCTTCACAAGGAATTACACAAAATACAATACTTTCTTACACCCCTTGAACAACCTTCACTTGAAGTAGATGCACCAACCCGAGGTAGCCTTCTTGAAGTAACTCCAAGCTCCCCCTTGAAGTAGCCTTCCTCTTTAGAAGTAACCTCCCGTTGCACTAGCCTTCTTGAAGTAGCTCAAGGTCCCCTTCTTCACCAAGAAGATCACCAACCTCTCCAATCCGCATCCTCCAACCTAGGAGTAGCAAGGAGAGTACAAACAATAATAGTGAACAAGAAAGGAAAATGGAAATTACAACTTATCCTTTGAAGCACAAGGCTTGATTTGCCTAGATCAAGTGTGTAGATCTCCTAACCAATGTGTATGGAATTGTGATTGATGTGGATAGGAGATGCTAGCCTATAGGACATGAAATTTGAGCTGAGAGAAGAAATAGTCAATTGTCAATATGCTTAATTGCTCACAAACAGGTTGCTCAATGTAAGTGTATGCTCAAAGATTGCTCAAGTGTAAACAATAAGTGAGTTTAGGTGTCCTAAGGCATGTCCTATTTATAGGAATGTCCTACAAATGCTTAAGGACGTTCTAGACACTTTCTAGGGGTTTCTAAGTGCTTAACTAGCCATTACGTATAAGTTAGTTACTTTAACAACGGCTAGTTAATTAATTCTGCAGTTGCTGTCAGAGTCCATCTCGGTCGAGCAATGGTCGACCGAGACACCTACTCGGTCAAAGTTTTGTCGACCGATAGGCTCTCTGGATCAAGTGTTTTGCAACATTTATCTCGAACTGCCAACTACCTTGTCAGCTGTGTCTAACGGCTACTTGGGTCTTTCTCGGTCGAGAAGTTTGTCGACCGAGAGTGTCTCGGTCGAGGAGTTTGTCGACTGAGATTGCCCCTATTTCAATGTTTCAATTTATGGCATTAAGTGTGTGTATGAGTGTGCATATGTGACACTATTGAAGGGGATGACCAATCTAAGTGTAGTGATTTTCTAGAGGAGATCTAACACTTGATTTACATGAAGTCTAAGTACTTGTACCTTATATATTTGTACAAGTTTACAATTGATTACATTTCATGAAATTTACACATATTCAAGCGTATAGATTCCCTAGTACTTTGTCATCCACCTTATTCTTGCAACACTCAAGTAGCACGTTAGATCAACAAGAATGAAATGTTTGTCATTATCAAAACAAAGGGATTTACAGATGTCCATTTAGCCAACACTCCTCTTTTCTTTATTTGAATGATCTTAAACAGGAGCATCCTTTTATTTTCTTTTTACATTTTGCATTTTTTTTTTCTTTTCTTTATTGCCCTTGGTGTAGATAGGGCAAATGGTGGATAGAGTGAAGTGAGGAGATCACGATGTGGCCACCCCAAACTTTTGGAGGCGGCCACGGCTAATATGTGCACTTTGGTATCTTTTTATGAGGCGGAGGGGTATGAAGATGGTGGAAGAATAATCGGGTCAAATGGGGGGTCATTGGTATGATTTTCCACATAAGACATCCTGCATGAGAATTAATCCAACACTTCATCCAAGATATCACACCACATGAATGAACAAAATGGAATTGATATATCAAACAAGTAATTCCAAAAACACTAAGCGTTCAAAGCTTGCTCAATTTCACAATTCAACCAATTCAATCACAATCCTAAGAGAGATGATGCACATGTAAAGAGTCAAACATTGATACCACTTAGCAACAAACAATGATAATTCACTTGCATTTGTCAAAGGTCATCATTTTTACTCAAAATAGTAGAGATTGGGTCAAAACACACTTTTTGACAAGAAATTCCAAATTTGGGCAAAATTGGCCAAAATGGTGCCAAGTTGCCTTCAATCACATCTAAGCCTATATTATTAAACTTAAGGAAGCAAACAAGCAAATCCTAACTAAAACATGCAAAAATTACCAAAAATCTACATGATATGCAATGCATGGCAAAAGAGCAAAATTTTTGAAAATTACGCAAAAATGACAAAAAGGTAAACTACATGGAATGCAGGTGTGGAAAGCGGTAAAGTTCTAGACTAGATGGTAGGACAAGCAAAAGAAATGAAAAACAACAAACAAAAAGTAAAATAGCAGATGAGATGCAAAAAATGAGTGAAAGAAGAATGAGGGCATACCGCCCTACCACCCCAAACTTTTGAACCATGCTGTCCTCAGCATGACACTAAAGTCTAGGGTGATAGGGTAGATGATAACTGCAGAGGTGGTGGAGGTGCTCCTTCCTACCTATAGTAGGCGCCCCAGTAGTCTGACTATGGAGGCGGATAGCTGTCCTGAAAAGCTGATAAAGAACTCCACCAGTCTTCACCCGACTGTGGGTTCCTCTGGGCCTGGGCATTGTGAAACTGATAAAGGTGGTTGACCTGGTAATGCATATGCTGGTGGTCCAACCACATGGAATCCTGAGTCCTCTGAATGCCCTCCTACATCTGTAAAATTCTGTCCTGCGTCGCCTGAATGCCCTCCAGTTGTGCATGGATGGTACCCATATCATATGCATTCACTGAAGGCTGCTGTGGCTCTGACACTCCCATTCTTTCTTCTCTTTGTCTCACCCATCTTGCCGATCTCTCCTCTGCCGTCTGCCTCTGCTCTGCCGCCTGTGAAGGCTCTCCTAAACCCCCTGCAAACCTCACCTCAGGGATTTCCTCTCCTTTGGGGTTCTCCTCCTCGTACCTCCTCAACTTTTCCAGAAAATCTGACGATGGTCCAAACTGTGCCATGAGGGGAGGGGTATGGTAAGGCAGCTCCAATGTGACTCCTGGGTTGGGTGGGTTGATTTGGTAAACGATCTTCTGATCCGTAACTGTAATCATGGATGAGCGGGCCAGGTAGTTCAAATCAACCAACTTTCTACCCTCTGCCTTTGTATATCATGTCATGTCATGTCCTAAGGCAGTGGTAATAGATGTTACAATCCCTCCCATTACAAATGGATTTGTGCTCTTGGACGGGATTGTCCTCATGTGATCAATCAATAACACCCCCATGTTCACATGTCTCTCCTTTGCCATCCAACCAAGCACAAAAAGATCTTTGTTGGTGCAGCTGCCTTGATTTTCATACCTGCCAAAAATGGTGTTTGCCAACACCTTCTAAACATAGCGGAGAAATGGGCTATGAATACCACTTGTCTTTGATTTCCCTGCTACAAATGTACTTTGGCCGGCGAAACACTTCCACATGGCTTGATACGTAGAACTAGAGTCATTTTCTGTCCTTCCTCCATCTAGGAGGGCAGCCATCTCTCCACTTGGGGCAAAAATCTGATTTAACATCTCTGAGGTTATCTTCCACCTCTTGTCCCCAATCATTACCTTAATTGCATTCTCGCCATCATTGGTTGCTTTCTCTAGCGTGGCGAAGAACTGCCGCGTCAGCTCAATGTAGGTCTCCTGCTGTAGTGTCAATATTTCATAAAGCCCCAATTTTTCCATCAATTCTTGAAAATAGACAAAGAACCCCATTGCCTCCAATGACGCTTGGCATGCGTATCTAGTAGCTAACACTCTGCGTGTCAGGCATCCAGGGTGCTTGGGCTCCTTTTCCCTGCCTGTAGTAAACTCTGGCTGTGAAAACAGGCGTTGTGGCGGGCTTGGTTGCGTCTCAGCCTCAGGCATATCAGTATCATCTTCATTATGTAAAACGAGGTGTCGACGTGGTCGTCGTTGTGGCTCGGGTTGCGGCTGTGCCGCGGAGGAGATGGACGGTCGTGCGGCCGAAACTGACGGCCGCGCAGCTGAGGCGGAAGGTCTCTCAGATGAGACATAGTGTCGGGAGGCAGACGGCGGTGGCTGCGACGAAGATGGTGCCCCCCGCTGTGGATGTACGGAGGCTTCTTCAGCAATAGACTCCACAGTGGCATCCAATTCCGCCTCCGTCAACTGGGGGTGGTTGTTCCTTGTCTTCCTTTGGTAGGGGATGACACCCCTAGTCTTCTCTATTGCCTTCCTTACAAACGTCTTCATTCTTGCTCAAAAAATGAAGTGGAATTAGAAAATTTCGGCTTTCTCCGAAGAACGGGGATGTTGGGGCGGAATGGAGAGAAAGTGGTGCGTTTGTGGATGGAAATGGGTGGGATTAGGAGATTAAGGTAGTGGAAATGGTAGGGAAGTGATTGGGAATGGTTTGGGGGTGATTTGGTAGGGATTCGATGGCTGGAGAGGGTGGGCGGAGTGCTGCACGGGCGCTAGGGCGCGGGGAACGACCGTTCTGTTCTTCGAAGAAATGAGCAGGTGAAAAGAAGTTTTGTAAAATTTGACTTAAATCTACTGGAATCGGGCTGCTGCACGGCCGTGCTGAGCGGCACGACCGTGGTGGCTTCATGTACCACGGTCGTGCTGCCTTGCACGACCATTCTGCCCTGGTTCTATACTTAGTTGATTTTCTGAATTTCTGATCATTTTTTTGTTGAATGTGAGTGCACCACCACAGCCGTGTTGATGTACCACGGACGTTTTGGGCACTGTAACAGTAGTAGGAGACTCGAATCTTATTTAAACATCAAAATTGATCTCAAGTTGATATTCTATTGACTCTTTATCAAAATTTCATCTATTCTTCTTCATTTCACTCTATTCTCACCTGCACATATCAAAACTATACAAAAAACTATCAAATACAAGTGTGTGTGTGTGTGCTTTCTTGGAAAAATGTAAAAATAAAGAAAAAGTATCAAAAATGTAGATTGGGTCAAAAATTCCCAAACCTAGGTGAGTTGCCTCCCACAAGCGCTGAGTTTCTTGCCTTCGGCTAGGCTTCTTGGTCATTCTCCAAATTTCATCCATTTGGCATTCTCATGTGTCTATTCTTGAAAAACATGCATCCTTCCTTTGCACTCAATCTGTTTTCCTCATCCCTTTGATCACAATAATCATCATTAACTTCTTCACCTTGATGTCCTTCTCTCAAATGCCCATTTGGACTTGTGAAGTGGCCATGTCCAATATCCCTATCTCGGACTCGCCGGGTCGGGGTCTTGTACATGTTGATGTTGATCTTCATGTCCATGAATGAGACTGTCATGGTACCACTTCGTACATGAATGTCGGCATCAGCTGTAGATAAGAACGTCCTCCCCAAGATGATGGGAATCTTCCTATCCTCCGACTCCATATCAAGTACAATGAAATCCGCCGGGAACACCACACCTTTTTCCTTGTCTATCATTACCAAGACATCATCCACTCTACCTCTAGGCACTTTTATGGATCTATCTGCCAACTGGAGAGTGCAATGTGCCGGCTTCAACTTGCCTAAGCCCAACTCAACATAGACATGATATGGCATCCAATTCACACTAGATCCCAAATCAAGAAAGGACCTGTCTATGCGATGTCCCCCTATGTAACTAGGTATGAGTGGGGCTCCTGGGTCCTTTCTCTTCATGGGAAGTGAGTGTTGTATGATGGAGCTCACTTGTTCATTCAGTCTGACCTTCTTTGGAATCCTCCCCGTTGCCCTTCTTTTCACAGTGCATAGGTTCTTGAGGAACTTGGCATATGATGGGATTTGCTTGATAGCATCCAAAAGTGGAATGTTTACCTTTACTTGGCGAAACACCTCAAGAATATCAATATTGTGCTTTTGCCTCCTTTTCAATTCCGGTGGCTCATCTAGTGCCTCTACAAATGGAGGATCACTAGCTTTTTCTGCGCTTACATGAACATGAGGCGGAACGCTAGGGATGGTAGGACCTGCACAAGGGGTATGTGGTGGATCACATGGAATCCCAAACTCAACATGTAGTATCACAACATCATCTTCAGCAATATCAATCACAGTATCACCACTTGGCTGCCTTTGCTTTGCTTTATCAACCTTTCTTTGACATGCGGGCTGCTCAAGAGTTTTCCCTCTCCTTAGAACTGTCACAACACTACCTTGCTCATGAAGGGGAGGGGGAGCATGTTGTGGCTGTGGAGGAGGTGGAGGTGGCACTTGGGGTTGAAATTGAGGTGGAGAAGAGAATTGAGGAGGAGGAGAGAATTGGGGCTGGAAAGTGAAGTTTTGTGAAATTTGAGGTGAGGGAGGTGGTAGAGGAGTGTAAGGCTGGGAGTAGCCTTGGAAGGAGTGAATGGGATGCACTTGCATGGGGGGTGGATTGTAGAAAACTTGTGAAGAGGGCATGGGTCCACTTGCTTCATGGTGGCTCACGATGGGTCTTGAAGATAATTTTTCCTCTTGGAGAGCGATTATAGAAGATAGTTGCTCTATTCTCTCTTCTAACCTTGTAATATCCCTTTGAACATCATCAAACAATCTCAATCTAGAAAGAACCTCTTCCTCAAACCTTGAGCTATATGTGGGACTTTGTGGTTCCTGGTAGCTATAGGAGTGAGGTGTCTTCTTTTCTTCCCCATAGAACTCAATAGAATTGACCGGATGGCAAGGATCATTTGTCACCTGGTTCTTCATGAGGCTCACCATGTCACCAAGAATCTTCATCACTTGCGGGCTTGAGTCATCATGAGTAGGGGGTGTCACACCAAAGGCATACCCTCTTTCATTCATCATGCTAGAAGCTCGAATTCTTGATCCTTCAGCCAACTGCTCAACCAAAGGCCATATCTCCTCAGGTGGCCTAGCCATGAAAACTCCCCCACAAGAAGAGTCCACTGTCACGGAACTGTTCTTACCCCAATCCCAATCCTACTGCCTAGACAGTAGAAAAAGGATTGAAGCGCCCGTCCCTGAGTGGCCCCATAAGATCAATCACACTGGCATATACAATAAGAAATAAATAACTCAAAAACTGGATAATTAAAGAACAAACTAACCCAATATGGAGATATAACCGATTTGTCTTTATCATCAGAGTATGTAGAGTGCGGAAGCGATCTTATTCAATATTCCATTTGTATTGCCTAAAATCAATAAAATCGAGACACAATCATGCAATTGCACGGTACGCTATCAAAATCAAGCAAAATAGTTTATAAGAAAATAAGTATACTTGGCAGGACTTATATTTCAAAGAATAATATGCAATTTGCAAAACCAACATTTATTCGACAAGTTTTTCAAGCAAACCAACTTTTATTACGAATTCCCATTATTCTATTATTCAAGAAGCATGCTTATATATTTTGTATGACTCTATTACCCCAATGCGATGGGGAAGGTCACTAGGCCCCTTTTCACCATAGGAACATAGGAAGCCAATGTACAAGTCCCACTTCCAAATGAGGGGGTTGTTGTACTCAATATCCACATTATCAACATTATCAATATCATCATCATTATCAATATACGGGCAGTCATAATGGGCATGCAATTTATATTTTCATGTTTTTCAAAATATAGTATAGAAAAACCGAAGACTAATCATAGGGAACAATAGCTCATCAAAGTAAATAGCCAAGTATACAATCAAGAGATACATAAAAGTATCTACAATACAATCAAGGAGGATTCATATAATAGCGTACCTTTCACCGAAGATTTCAAGTATAGATCACGAGTAATAGGTCGATCCTTCGAGTTAGATCCTAAAACATAATATTTGGATCAAGGGTCAAGATCAAGATATTTGGATATCATGTTGTAATATTCAAGATTAGGGTTACACTTTCCTAGGTCAACCTTAGGGTTAGGTCATCCACTTATGATCAACCGATATTTCAATTTGTCCATCATTATTTCAAATATCAAGTATTTTCAAGTGTGAATGACTTTCCTAGGTTTCTAGGATCGTATGTGTTAACCCTAATTTATGGTCATTATATAAGTCCTCATATCATTTCTAGATTATCATCATGATAACTAATATCATTGGTATTCAAAAATACATCAAGTCTTGATTAATATTAAGAGTAAATCAGGGATCAACTTTAAGGTCAATAGATCAAGATATGCCACATGATTTAGATCAATAATATTGTTAAGATGTCATCATCATATTAAAGATTGGATCAAGTCAACAAATATAGATCTATATCCTTAATGGGTCAAGTATGATTTTATATCCTCAATATGAATATTAGAGTCAAGAATTAGGGTTTTCAGTGGTTTAGTCAATATTAACCATCAACAGAGTCATTTAAACAATTTACATAATCAATAGATGAAGATTTAGGTGAATCAGTGATCATAGTTTGGAATCAGGTTTGAAAAGTATTTTTAATGGATTCACTAGATTTTCCTGATCAAAATAGACTATTTATTTATCATTTTTGGAGTTCGGATGCATAAGACATGGTTTTTGCAAGATATGACTATTTAATTGAATATTCGCCAGAGATGAGAAAAATTACCTTAATATGGAAAAACTAGGGCCGTCATATGCACCAGGGATGGCCGAGATGGATCCACACTGGAGTGGTGGATTGCTTGGTTTAGGATCCGGTTCAAGGCCTAATTTCTGGGTTCAAACGGGTCTGATTGCTGATTTCATTGGACCTTTGGGTCGGGTCAAAGTTGCTTTGACCGGCGGTTCACATGGTCTATCTCCCCATCTGCACAGGCCTCGCGCAAGCCATGAAGGCAGGGCGGCAGAGCTCGCCGGAGTGGAGGAGGTCCGGGAGCAGCAGTGGGCGAGGGAGGCTGTGAGCAGGCTGTCCCAGTCCGCCACCACCTCGCGGACTTGGTGGGATCCAAAGGAAGGGGGAAGGAGGTGCGAAGGCAAGGCACCCAGAAAGGCCAGGTGACGGCGCCGTAGAGGAGCAGTGGCCGGAGTAGAGGGGAAAACGAGAGAGAAGGCACACGATAGGAAGATAAGGTGTCGGCTGAGTTAGTGGGGGTAGGCCGAGACCGATGGCAGGGTTTAAATAGTGGTTCGAGGCTAGGTTTAGGGTTCTCGAAGGCCACAGGATCCATGGCGGTGGCCACAAGAGCAAGCTCTCAGTTGCTCTTGAAACTAGCTGATTTGAGGGGGAAAAAGGAAATAGCTAGATCCGTATTGGCGAGATGAGAATCCTTGTTCTATTTGATTTTCAAAATGGGGTCCAGATGATCGAATCGTATTTGGCCGTTTGCCACCCCTTCTCCGCTGATTGTGGGAGGTAGGGGACGACCTCCTATCCACATGATCGAGGCTGTGATCCGTAGCTGCCCGATCCAAGGGCTGAGGTCTGTTACGTGCCTTAGGCCACGGATTGGTGACCTAAGAAAGGTCATAAAAAGGGGGAAAAAGGGTTTTCAACATTATAACTTCAAGAAATCGTAGTAATTAGTAGGAAACTCCGATTGTTCTCAAATTTGGACCACATATTGACAAAAGTGTATAGAACATCTAGAAAAAGTTTGAGAACCAAAAGATAAAGTTTGATGGATCAATTTGATCCTTTGAACAAAGTAACAAATAAATCAAATATGTGGGGTTTCAAAGTGTATAAAATTCAAATTGATCACCAAATTTTGGATTTGAGTCTCAATAATAATTATGAAGACAAGAAAAATAATTTGGGACCATTAGTAGGTACAATGAGGGTAAAAATAGTAATTTCATCATACCTATGTAAAATTCCACTTTGTCACATCCTTCCCTCCTTAAAAGGAATTTTGTCCCCAAAATTCAAAAACATCCTCAAAATTGGGATCATTCAACCTAAGTCATATCCGCAAATACTAGGGTGTCCTCAAAATTTGAAAACATCCTCAAATTTAGAATTATCCAAAACCACATCATATCCTCAAAATCATGACCTCAAAGTTAAAATAACACAATCATCATAATTGGGATTCCATGTTCCATATCATAACCAACTTGGTATCAGTATCATTCCATCATCGAGCAATTGATTATCAAGGTCAGCGCATATATATTGTCCAAAGTCATTATATGAGTCACAAATATGGAAAGCATCTTATTGTTCACAAGTTTGGACATATCATATTTTAGGTCAGACAAATAGAGTACTTGAATCAAATATACAAGGTGACTCTCAAATCATGTCTGAAATTGAGATAGTTGAGATTAAGTGTCATAGGCCAAAAGGGTCATTTACTAACAAGTTTGTTCTTCAAGAGTCAAGATTCAAATATTCATATTTTGAGTTTCGAACATACATGTCTAGGATTTTTATTCTTAACCAGACCACCGGTGTGATCATTCACCCATATCAACAATCTAGTAACATTATCAAGATTTCAATATCAATTTCTTTATCAAGTATATTCAAGGTGAATGGTCCAGACCTAGGTCATTTTAGGAAGTTAACCCAATACATATTTTCAATTTTACAATCCTCAAAATACAACTAGTCAAGCTCTCATGATTTTGAATCCAGTACTACAACAATGGATGGACCATTTGTAGGTCAACATGATCGAGTCAAAATTCAAGATTTGAGTATGGAGTCAAAATTCAAACCAGACACAAATTTTCAAATCCAAAGATAGGTTCCAAAAAGGCATCACATTTCCATTTCTCAAAATATAGTGAGTACAAGGTTTTATTTCAAAAAAGAAAAGTTACAACGAGTTACATAATTGCCATATCAAAATCTCGATCTAGTGGTGACTTCAAAGGTTGTGATTGCACATGTCCTCTTTTGAAATTCCAACTTCTATTTTTGTATCTATCTCCATGACTACAGGCTTGGATGTAGGGATAAAGGCAGTCATGGTGACTTGGACTCCTCCGAGAATCATTGATGTTGTGTATCTCGCCCATTTTGTCATAGCATCCATTAATAACTTGTTTTGTATTTACCAAGCATCATAATTATTATCATCATTGAGCCTAGGTCTTTTTCCTTTGTCTACATCATCCTTGACTTTTTCTTCATCAATCTTCCTTTTATCAACCCTTTCTCCTTGATCATCATTGGTTCTAAGGGATCTTGCTTTTTGACTACGAGTTTGTGGGGCCATCTACAAGGTATATATGATTTGTGAGTCTTCTAATCACATAGATCGAGGTAAGAGTATATTACATTTTATGGTTTCATACTATTCAAGAAATAGGGAGAGTGTCAAAGATTAAATCATATTCCATAAGGTAATGAGATCAAAAAAATTCACGATCATAATAAGGCAACATGGACATTAATCAAATAGAGACCTCATCAACAATGAGGTATAAGGTATAAGTCCTTCTTAGTTCACCAGATCAAAGTCATTGATATTTACCTCAAACATAGGAAGCATATAGTCAAGTTTTAATTAAATCAAGTTTGCAATTAGGGTCATCATGAGTATGTGATTTCAAAATTAATTGATCAAAATCGAGTTTTCCAATTTAGGTCAGATCATGGTATCAACTTTCAAGATTTAGCGATATTCATTTTTCCCCATGAATAAGCTACCCATAATCGAGACATCATGTGGTTTAAAGTCACAAGAAAGGACCACATGAGGAGATGAGAAGACTACCTAATCTTCATGTACATGGGTGGCATAGGATAGTCCTTAAAGAAGAGATGAGATGCTAGAATACTCTCTAGGATTTCACAAGAGAACCTTTAGGTCTAGTTCTGGATCAATTAAGGCCAGGTAGAGCGGGGGATCTCAGCCACCGTGAAGACGGATAGGAGAAATTATGTCAGGACCGCGAGCCTAGACACCTCAATTTTCACCATTATGGACTTTAGGGTTTCTTGGGTGTAAGAGACTTGAGAAATTATTTACTTAAAGTATATGGGAGTGTGAAAGCTCTGATACCAACTGTCACAGAACTATTCTTACCCCAATCCCAATCCTACTGCCTAGACAGTAGAAAAAGGATTGAAGCGCCCATCCCTGAGTGGCCCCATAAGATCAATCACATTGGCATATACAATAAGAAATAAATAACTCAAAAACTGGATAATTAAAGAACAAACTAACCCAATATGGAGATATAACCGATTTGTCTTTATCATCAGAGTATGTAGAGTGCGGAAGCGATCTTATTCAATAATCCATTTGTATTGCCTAAAATCAATAAAATCGAGACACAATCATGAAATTGCACGGCACGCTATCAAAATCAAGCAAAACAGTTTATAAGAAAATAAGTATACTTGGCAGGACTTATATTTCAAAGAATAATATGCAATTTGCAAAACCAACATTTATTCGACAAGTTTTTCAAGCAAATCAACTTTTATTACGAATTCCCATTATGCTGTAATTCAAGAAGCATGCTTATATATTTTGTATGACTCTATTACCCCAACGCGATGGGGAAGGTCACTAGGCCCCTTTTCACCATAGGAACATAGGAATCCAATGTACAAGTCCCACTTCCAAATGAGGGGGTTGTTGTACTCAATACCAACATTATCAACATTATCAATATCATCATCATTATCAATATACGGGCAGTCATAATGGGCATGCAATTTATATTTTCATGTTTTTCAAAATATAGTATAGAAAAACAGAAGACTAATCATAGGGAACAATAGCTCATCCAAGTAAATAGCCAAGTATACAATCAAGAGATACATAAAAGTATCTACAATACAATCAAGGAGGATTCATATAATAGCGTACCTTTCACCGAAGATTTCAAGTATAGATCACGAGTAATAGGTCGATCCTTCGAGTTAGATCCTAAAACATAATATTTGGATCAAGGGTCAAGATCAAGATATTTTGATATCATGTTGTAATATTCAAGATTAGGGTTACACTTTCCTAGGTCAACCTTAGGGTTAGGTCATCCACTTATGATCAACCAATATTTCAATTTGTCCATCATTATTTCAAATATCAAGTATTTTCAAGTGTGAATGACTTTCCTAGGTTTCTAGGATCATATGTGTTAACCCTAATTTATGGTTATTATATAAGTCCTCATATCATTTCTAGATTATCATCATGATAACTAATATCATTGGTATTCAAGATTACATCAAGTCTTGATTAATATTAAGAGTAAATCAGGGATGAACTTTAAGGTCAATAGATCAAGATATGCCACATGATTTAGATCAATCATATTGTTAAGATGTCATCATCATATTAAAGATTGGATCAAGTCAACAAATATAGATCTAGATCCTTAATAGATCAAGTATGATTTTATATCCTCAATATGAATATTAGAGTCAAGAATTAGGGTTTTCAGTGGTTTAGTCAATATTAACCATCAACAGAGTCATTTAGACAATTTACATAATCAATAGATGAAGATTTAGGTAAATCAGTGATCATAATTTGGAATCAGGTTTGAAAAGTATTTTTAATGGATTCACTAGATTTTCCTAATCAAAATAGACTATTTATTTATCATTTTTGGAGTTCGCATGCATAAGATATGGTTTTTGCAAGATATGACTATTTAATTGAATATTCGCCAGAGATGAGCAAAATTACCTTAATATGGAAAAACTAGGGCCGTCATATGCACCAGGGATGGCCGAGATGGATCCACACTAGAGTGGTGGATTGCTTGGTTTAGGATCCGGTTCAAGGCCTAATTTCTGGGTTCAAACGGGTCTGATTGTTGATTTCATTAGGCCTTTGGGCCGGGTCAAAGTTGCTTTGACCGGCGGTTCACATGGTCTATCTCCCCATCTGCACAGGCCTCGCGCAAGCCATGAAGGCAGGGCGGCAGAGCTCACTGGAGTGGAGGAGGTCCGGGAGCAGCTGTTGGCGAGGGAGGCTGTGAGCAGGCTGTCCCAGTCCACCACCACCTCACGGACTTGGTGGGATCCAAAGGAAGGGGGAAGGAGGTGCGAAGGCAAGGCACCCAGAAAGGCCAGGTGGCGGCGCCGTAGAGGAGCAGTGGCCAGAGTAGCGGGGAAAACGAGAGAGAAGGCAAATGACAGGAAGATAAGGTGCCGGCTGAGTTTGTGGGGGTAGGCCGAGACCGATGGCAGGGTTTAAATAGTGGTTCGAGGCTAGGTTTAGGGTTCTCGAAGGCCACATGATCCATGGCGGTGGCCACAAGAGCAAGATCTCAGTTGCTCTTGAAACTAGCTGATTTGAGGGGGAAAAAGGAAATAGCTAGATCCGTATTGGCGGGATGAGCATCCTTGTTCTATTTGATTTTCAAAACGGGGTCCAGATGATTGAATCGTATTTGGCCGTTTGCCACCCCCTTCTCCGCTGATTGCGGGAGGTAGGGGACGACCTCCTATCCACAAGATCGAGGTTGTGATCCGTGGCCACCCGATCCAAGGGCTGAGGTTTGTTCCGTGCCTTAGGGCACGGATTGGTGACCTAGGAAAGGTCAGAAAAAGGGGGAAAAAGGGTTTTCAACATTATAACTTCAAGAAATCGTAGTAATTAGTAGGAAACTCCGATTGTTCTCAAATTTGGATCACATATTGACAAAAATGTATAGAACATCTAGAAAAAGTTTGAGAACCAAAAGATAAAGTTTGATGGATCAATTTGATCCTTTGAACAAAGTAACAAATAAATCAAATATGTGGGGTTTCAAAGTGTATAAAATTCAAATTGATCACCAAATTTTGGATTTGAGTCTCAATAATAATTATGAAGACAAGAAAAATAATTTGGGACCATTAGTAGGTACAATGAGGGTAAAAATAGTAATTTCATCATACCTATGTAAAATTCCACTTTGTCACATCCACTGTGTCTTGGTCCTTTAGAGACAAACCAGAGTAGAATGATTGAACTAGCTGCCACAAAGGGATCTCATGTTGAGGACACTCTCTCAACAGCTTCTTGAATCTCTCCCATGCATCATGAAACTACCCACTGCCCATTTGGCTAAAACTTGTCACGGCACGCCGCATTTGTGTCAACCTTGCTATAGAGTAGAATTGTCTCAGGAAGGCATTCTTCATCGTTTCCCAACTCATAATGTCCCTTCTTGAGTCATACCAGTCCTTAGCTCTATCTTTGAGGGAGAAAGAGAACAAGGTCAACCAGATTGTATCATCACTAGCCGTCAGCGTCCTGAAGGTAGAGCATACTTCAAGAAAGGAGTCCAAGTGCTTGTAGGGGTTCTCACTCTCTGAGCCGTAGAAGACAAGCAGGAGCCCAAGAAGACCTGGAGGAATAGAGAATTTCTCCCCTGGCATTTGATCAACCCTGCTAGCAATTGGCGATTTGTAGTTGCTAGGCATGAAGTAGTCTTGAAGCGGCTTGTGAGGTGCACTTTGGTCTTCCATCTTGTTTCCTCCCGAATGGCTTGTCACATGCACAAAGCACAACCAAACAAAAGAAAGCAAGTTAGTAAACCAATATACACAAGAAATGCAAAGAAAAATGAATAAAGAATAGCAATGATGAGGGCAGTAAGAAAAGTCAAAGCAAAACTAACTAGCTAGGCCGAGCGCCTCTAATCCCCGGCAACGGCGCCAGAAATCTTGGTGCGCTTCTGCTAGAGGTGCTAACACTCTACTGGATTGAATAGATGCGCTCCACGAGGTCGGAATGCACGGTGGATGGGTTTTTGCTTTCAAAATTTATAAACCTAAACTAACACACCTACTTCTACTAAAACAACTACACCCGCAAGCGCACGGGGTCGTGTCGTAATATAGGAAGGTGGCAAGTATAGGGTAGATCCACAGGGAAAAGAGGGGGCACTAGAGCTAGGTTAGTTTATCTAGGTTTCTACCGCGGAGACTAGGGTTAAGGGTTTAAAGATTGATTTGATTGTAAACTAAGTATGAACAAGAAAGCAGTTAAAGGCAGGAATGAAATCTATGTTAACCCTAGACTAGACTAAAGCTAAACAAGCAAGAAAGGATTAAGCTAGGTATGAAAAGGCAAACTACACTAAGGCAAGCAAGAGAGAAGCAAAAGAGCAATTAAAGAGCTACACTAGGCATGAACAAGACAAGAGAAAAGCAAGAAGCTAACTAAGCAGGTAAAGAGCTAACTAAGCTAAGTAAGCACAAAACTAGGGTTTTAAGCAGTAAAGAGATGTGTGAGCTGTTTAGGGGTATGAACTTATCACTTAAGTTGGGGGTGACATATGAACATTATGATTCCATTTAGATTATCCAAACCAAACAACAAGTTAGAGTCTAATGAATGAGCCTAAGCTACTAACTGGCCATGGATATGCTAGGTTGTGTATAGGGGAACTAGTCCCTAACACCCCCTACTACCCTTACGAGGCTCAATTGGGTTAGAGGTTAGGTTCAATCCAATTAGAGTCTAATCAAGTCTAGGTTTCTACATTAGACATTCCTAGGGCAATTAGGGGCCGAGGGTAGTAATGGGGAGGTGAAATTAGGGTTTTGGACACCAATTCCCCCACATTCTAGCCTTGAGAAGGCTCCATGCTAATTGCACTAGAATTATCCAATCTAGCTACTTAGATCTCTCACTTAGGTTTAGGGAGATTGATTAGGATGTAGGAATATGGGAGGCAACCTAGGGATCCAAGAATTAGACCTAGAGGCAAATCCCAAAATTCACACATATAAGCAATTTGCCTAAATTCCTAAGTGATTTCAAACACAAATCAACAAGCAATCCATGGAGAATGAGATGCAAATAGAACATAATCATTAACAAATGGAATTACAAAGTTTACATGTCATTTTCCCCCAACATGGTATCAAAGTAACATATTTGACCCCAAACAGCCCACCTAAGGGGGCCTAGCTACTCATGGAAATAGAAAATACAAAAAGAAAGGAGAAGAAGATGGAGGTGGCCATGGAGCTCGAAGTAATGGTTGTCAATCCTCTCTCCAGCAACAGCAGGTCGACCTCCTCCCTCCTCCAAGGTGCAAGGGTGAGAAATAAGGGGGATTATGGGTAGGAACTAGTGTAAATTAGTGATTTGGTGGTGAAAATGGTGGAATGGGGTGGATTTGAGGTGGATATGGAGTGGAATGGAGTGGATGGTGATTTGGGGAGCTAGGAGGCAGTGGAAGGTAGCCAGCCTCGTGCCCCAGCCACCACCTAGGTATATATAGGAGTCTAGGGGGTCTAGGGTTAAGTTAGGGGCAAAATGGGGAAAGTAGTGGAAAAGTGGCTAGATTCTGTGAGTAGCACGGTCGTGGTGGGCTATCACGGCTATGGTGGGCAGGGTAGGCCACGGCTATGGTGTAGGGGCACGGTCGTGGGAATTAAATTGCTAAATGTCAGGTTGGTGGTCAAAACGGCCACGGCCGTGGTGGGTCAACACCGCCGTGGTGGAGGTGGTGTGCCACGGCCGTGGTGTCTGGCACGGCCGTGGTGGGCCTGGTTGATGTGGTCGTGGTACTGCTGCACGACCATTTTGCTCTGCTGCGCCACGACCGTTTTGTGGTGCACGGCCGTGGTATCTGTCACTGGCACGGCCGTTTTGTTCCACCACGGTCGTGCTGCCTTCTGCTTTATTTTAAAGGTTGAACCTGTCGATTTCTAAGTGACCTAGCACGGCCGTTTTGTTGTACCACGGCCGTGCTGAGTCCTGGGGCAGCACTTTGACTTGGATCTTTGGATTTTCTTGGACATCTTTGCTTCAAATGATCTTTGGCCACTAAGGGTAGGTTGAGGGAGCCTTGGACTTCACTTTGGGTATCTCCAAGGGCATAGGAACCCTAGGATCACTCCTTCTCTCTCTCTTCCATCAAGTGTGGTCCAAATGCCTGAAAAACACGCAAATGATGTCCATAAGTGCATTTTATACAAATAAGCATATTAGGGGGAATGACATGCAATCTAACAGGTATAGATGTGATTGAAGAGAAAAATAACACAAGATGAAGCCCTAAAATAGGGCTGCATCATTAGGTCGCTAAATTATCACAGCCATCGGATTTAGATCAATCTAAAGCAAACTTGTATCTGACGGTGTTGATACCATCGACGCGAGTCGATGGTATCGACCTTGCACGGTATCGGATGGTCTTCTTTTCTTTTCTTTGTCGCGAATGATGCTAACTCGATACCATCGACGAGGGTTGATGGTATCGACTCTCTTAGGCGTCGCATTTGTCTTTTTCCGTCACTGAAGCTCATCGTGTCGATAGTATCGACTTTAGGGTCGATAGTATCAACTATCTTGTCGCCAGCAACCTGATGGTATCTCGATACCATCGACTTCTATGTCGATAGTATCGACTCTACGATGCTCCTTGCGGCTGGCAACCTGTGGTCTTGTCGATGGTATGGACAATTGTCGATGGTATCGACAGCAACAGATATTTGTTTTTACTAAAATTACAACACAAAACCACATAAGCTGAAATAAAACATATTATTGTACTCATTTATGCTCAAAACACTAAAATAATGGAGATTTGACACTGAGAAAGATCATAGACCAAAGTAGATGAATCATGCAATATTAAACACCAAAATGACCAATAAACGCATAAAACACAAGTAAAATATGTCTATAAATGCGACTCAAAATCATCACATCAAACTCCCCTAAGCTTGAACATTGCTCGCCCTTGAGCAACTAAACTTTAGAATAGAATTGCGAGGGTCAACTAAAGAATAGATCATCACAACAAACATCACCATATGATCCCCACCGGACATTCACATTCCGGCCCTTAATAACTACGGAATGATAATTATCCTAAAGGTGACAATAATCATCCATAAAAGATATCTACCTCAAAATTGATGAACACTATCATATAAGGCAGTTAACATAATAAAATTCGCCGGTTCAGACTCGGTGCATCTTGTGATCTCCTATTCTACGTTGCTCTCCCTAACTACCATCTACATGGAAGCATCTCTCCTGATATTCATAAGTGAGAAGAAAATCACGGTGGCCTACCAATTTGAGAAATGGGTGAATGGAATGGGTGTCTCATAGAAGAAATGGAAGCATTATACGGTTTCAACATGCACAAAACAAAAATGACCTAAATGATACATATGCAAGTGTAAATGCCCTAATGCCTACATTTGGGTGGAATGATGCATGCACTATCATTTCGTCTCAAGGCGAAATGGAATATCTAGGTGAACAACATCATGTTCTTATTCTTCTTAATATGTAGTGAATAACATGTTCCTTTATCCCTCTCATTCCTATTTACTTCTCACTTCTTTTTATTTTTCATTTTCATAGCTTTCTTTTTTTTTTTCTTTTTTTTTCAAGGCCCTTGTATCCAATAACGATACTGAATTATTTTTCGGGCTCACTTCTTGTTGCATAACTATATACTTGAAGCATTCAGAAGGTATGGAACAAGTTTATCACCTTTAATGTTTCACAAAAAAAAAATAAGATGCATGATGTTATTCTATGCACAAAAATGTAAATGCATCTACAAAATGATGATTATGCAACTAAATGACACACACTTAAGGAGAATGTGCATGTAGAACTAATTTATAACTTTAAAAAAAAAATTATGCAAATTATGTCAAAATAGCTGCAATGCAAGACCTATCTACATGGAATGCAATCAAAGAAATTAAAACCATAATGTACTTCCCTTTCTTATGGTGGAGTATGGAAACAATGAGGTGGATAGATCACAAGACTAACGGACTGAACCTTTGAAAATTATTATGTGTCCCTCCTTATTGACCTGTGTGGTAATTAAGAGATTTTTCTCTCTTATTTCAAATTAAGGTCTCATTATCATTTGGTCAGCTTAGGCTCAAATAACCAATTCCGTCCACTTTTCATGAATCCTTAGGAATGTATAGTTGTGATTTTCTATTTTAAAGTTGACAAACCCAATCATTTCCTAAGTTATGTGCTCAAAGTTTAACAACACCAGCTTGCAAACACTAAATTTTTTTAAATTTTCCCTTGATTCCCATGTACAAGGAAATGAGATGACACCTGACTTAAGACATCCACAATTACACTAGATAGAATGTGGATCCTACAAACAAACTAAGAACTAAGAAAAACAAATGAAAAAAGACAAAATAATAAAACTAAAAACTGAGAAAATTAAAGGATAGAGCTGTTCCAACTTTTTCGAGGAGGAGGCGCTCATTTTCAAAAATAGCCCTTTGATTGTCAAGCAGCCGGTTTGTTGTATCATGAATACCGGCGTATGTCATTGTTTGCTGCTACAGCGTCTGATGAATATCCTGCAGCATTGCATACATTCCTTGCATTGAGTAGACATCCTCGCCTTGCTGCGAGGGCTGTTGTGGCTGTGGTGGCAGAGGCTGATAAGAAGAAGATGCACCCGGATGCATGCGGGGACGCTTCCTAGGTGCCACTCGTGCGCAAAGAGGAGTGAAAGCCTCCTCTTCCTCTTCAGCCTCATCATCGTCATTGTTGTTGTGGTCGTTGCCACTGTCTTCATCTGAATCATCAATGGAGACAACCGGCCATCGAAAATGCTGAGCACTCTCGATGTGGAAGATAAGGTAGGGGAGCGAGCATTCCTGATAAGTGTGATTAACGTGGCAGTGTGCATACACCAATCCATCACGCAGCAGGATGAGGTTGGAGCAGTGAAGATGCTGCAAATTGACCTTGCTTCTGTTGGAGAGAGGAGTCAACTGGGAGAAATTCAACCCAAGATAGTGGGCCAGTGGTGTGATGAGCCCTTCAAAATGAATTGGCACCTTCCGCGTACTCCTCTTTTCCGCCAAAACGCATTGTAAGAAAAATGCTCCCCAGTTACACTCTTGCCGCTTCAGTTGCTTGTGCAGGAAAAACAGGTCTGTCTCTTGAAACTTGCTAAGAGACAGGTCACCACGAGCAAAGAGAGTGGTGCACAACATGCGGTGAAGAATCCACATGAAAGGATGCTCGAAATCCGCTACCGCCGCGTTGTGGTAGCTCACAAATTTTCCCGGAGGCACAGTCACTAGCTCGACGAAGATAGCATCATAATCAATCCGGTTGTCTGGCCTCTGGTACTGCTCTCGCCCATGATTCTAGTTATAGATGGAGTTCAACTGCTTGAGGGTGAGAGTGTAATCATTGTTGTACAACCAGAAAGAAACACGGCGAATAATCCATTCCCGATCCGTGGCGATGATGTCATTTGGCACGACACAAATGTCCAACGACGCCATGAATTCTGCGACTAGCTCCTTGTATGTCATCCATTCATTGAAGAATGGCTGGCCATCAGCGTGGAGTTCCATCTCATCGGGCCTCCTACCCGTATGCCTTTCTTGTCCCTTAAGCATGTAGGCCAGATCAGCCTCGAACCCCAGGTTGCGGATTATCTCCCGGTCAACATAGCGGGTCAGCTCAATATTGTGCTTCATCAGTTCCTCATAGACCCTCTTGATTTCCACAGAAGGATGGACAATCCGCAGATGTGGAATGGATGCAGTAGGTGGAGGAACGAACACTGTGATCTCCATCGGTGTCGCGCGTGAAGAAGATGCGCCGGTAGTGTGCACCATTGTCGAAGAAGAAGAAGTATTAGAAGATGGAGCTCGGAGAAGGTCGGAGAAGATTATCTCTGCTCGATGAAGGCTAGGTGAAGAACACTCACCGTGGATGCTCGTAGCCGGGCTCCGATTTCTCACAAAGATGCTCGGCACAAGTGGAGAAGGTTTGCTCTGAAGGTGTGACGTCATATGATGATAATGCATCTCTTATATAACCGTGGTCGACGCTGTTGTATGCACGTCGATACTATCGACGCGAGTCGATAGTATCGACTCCTGTAGCACAATCCGTCCACCGCTGGTATCGACGATTGTCGATGGCTTGATGTGGGGGCCTGGATCGATGACATGTCGATACTATTGACAGGTTTCGATGGTATCGACCCGTCCCACGGATCGACTCTCTCGATGCAGCAATCACCGTTGATTTCCTCTCACGGATCGGTGACGTGTCGCATCGATACTATCGATGCAAGTCGATAGTATCGACTTCTGGTTAGGGCAACACCCTCGCGAGGCCCGGCCACCGCCTTCTACCTGAAACTTGGTCGATACCATCGACAGGCCTGTCGATGGTATCGACTTCACTGAGACAATTTTGTCTGAAAATCTTCAGAGATCTCGATGGTATCGACATGCATGTTGATACTATCGACGTCGACTTTGTGATCAACCTGTTGGTGTGTCGATACTATCGACGAGGCCGTCGATAGTATCGACGCAAAGCGATTTCTACAACCGCCGACTTGCACCCATCTCGATACCATCAACACAAGTGTCGATGGTATCAACTTTGCCTCAGTCCTGCACATAAAGCAAATGATCACGGTACCTTTTTTACACTAAAAACGAAATCAAATCAAACCAAAGTACGAATGTGAAAGAAACTAAACTAAACTACCGATGGCTAGGTTGCCTTCCAACAAGCGCCCTTATTTAACGTCTTAGGCTAGACGACATGAAGTTCATCATGCATCTGAAAGCGCAATGAGTTTGACCTCATTCACTTTCCTTGTGTAATCTTCACCAAATTACAATTTCAACCGTTGTCCATTGACCAGGAATGTTGTCTCGCCATCACGCACCATGATTGCGCCATGTGGCCTAACCTGTTCTACGGTGAACGGTCCACTCCATCGGGATTTCAATTTCCCAGGATGCATCTTCAACCTGGAGTTAAACAAAAGTACGTGATCTCCTTTCTTGAAGATGCGCATTTGAATGTGGCGATCGTGAATCAGCTTTGTTCGCTCCTTGTAAATCCACGAGCTTTCATATGCATTCATCCACAGCTCTTCAAGTTCATTGAGCTCAAGCAACCTATTCTTTCCCGCTTCATCATAGCTCAAATTCAGCTTCCTTAGCGCCCAGTGCACTTTATGCTCCAATTCCACCGGCAAATGGCAGGCCCGACCATAAGCCAACCTAAACGGCGTAGTGCCTATAGGTGTCTTAAACGCCGTCCTGTACGCCCACAAAGCATCCGGTAGAAGGGTACTCCAATTCTTTCTCGTGGAAGACACAATACACTCCAAGATCTTCTTAATCTCCCGATTGGAGACCTCCACTTGCCCTTGAGTTTGTGGGTGGTACGGGGTACCAATGTTGTGCTTTACCCCGTACTTTCTCAACAATGTTGCGAACTTTTGATTCCGGAAGTGCGTACCTCCATCACTAATGATCATTCTTGGTACACCAAACCTACAGAAAATGTATTCTTTGACAAACATGCACACTACATTAGCATCATTAGTCCTTGTGGGTATTGCCTCTACCCACTTCGACACATAATCGAAAGCTAAAAGAATGTACAACTTAGAATTTGAGGACACAAAGAGTCCCATAAAACCAATACCCCACAAGTCGAACACCTCAACCTCTTGAAATACATTGAGGGGTATTTCTTGTCTTTTTGAAATGTTACCTGCCCTTTGGCAGGAATCACATTGCCACACAAAATCATAAGAATCCCTGAACAAGGTAGGCCAGTATAGGCCACTTTCAAGTACTATGGCTGCAGTGCGAGAACTAGCGTGGTGGCCACCTGTCGGTAGTGTATGGCAATGATGGAGTACACTTTCGTATTCCACCTCCGGTACACACCTCTATAAGACAACATCCCTGTACTGCTTCAACAGAATAGGGTCATCCCAGAAATAATAACACAGAGAATGGAAAAATTTCTTCTTCTCTTGGTATGACCAATCATCCGGGATAATTTTGTAGGCAAGATAGTTAACAATATAGGAAAACCAAGGGTCTTTCGATTTCACTTTTAAAAGCTGTTCATCAGGAAATGTCTCGGTAATGGGTATATGCAAATCCTTTTCATCTACCCTTTCCAACCTAGACAAATGGTCTGCGACCACATTTTCAATGCCCGCCTTATCTTTGATTTCAATATCAAATTCTTGTAAAAGCAAAATCCACCTAATCAATCTAGGTTTGGCATCCTTTTTCTCCATCAAATACTTAATTGCGGCGTGGTCCGTCCATACCACAACTTTTGATCCAACAAAGTATTGCCGAAATTTTTCAAAAGCAAAAATGACGACGAGAAGTTATTTTTCGGTTGTCGTGTAATTTAGTTGTGCGTCATTTAAGGTTTTGGATGCATAGAAAATCACAGTGGGTTTATTGTCCACACGTTGTCCCAAAACAGCCCCAACTGCGAAATCGAACGCATCACACATTAATTCAAACGGCTTAGTCCAGTCCGGTGTTTGCACAACCGGTGTAGAAATAAGTTTTTCTTTAAGCACGTTGAACGCATGTAAACACTTGTCATTAAAATCAAAAATAGCATCCTTTTCCAACAAATCAGATAATGGTTTGGCGATTTTAGAGAAATCTTTTATAAAGCGGCGATAAAAACCGGCGTGACCTAGAAAACTCTGAACCCCTTTAACCGAATTCGGTGGGGGCAACTTGGAAATAACTTCGATCTTTACCGGGTCTACCTCCAACCCTTTGCTAGACACTTTATGTCCAAGCACAATTCCTTCACTTACCATCATGTGGCATTTCTCCCAATTGAGGACCAAATGTGTGTCCTCACAACGTTGCAAAACCTTGTCCAAATTATATAAACACTCGTCAAAGGACACTCCATAGACAGAGAAATCATCCATAAAAACCTCCAAACAGCGTTCAACCATATCAAAAAAGATGGCAAGCATGCAACACTGAAAGGTCACCGGTGCATTACACAAACCAAAACTCATACGACGGTATGCAAATGTTCCATAAGGACAAGTGAAGGTGGACTTCTCTTGGTCCTTAGGATCAATCGAAATCTGATTGTACCCCGAATAACCATCAAGAAAACAAAAATGTGATTGGTCGGCTAAACGCTCTAAAATCTGATCAATGAATGGAAGAGGGAAATGATCCTTAAGCGTAGCATCATTCAATCTGTGGTAGTCTATACATACCCGCCACCCGGTTACCAAGCGGGTCGTGACATGTTCATTTAACAAATTATTTGTAACTGTAATTCCCCCCTTTTTAGGGACTACCTGTGTGGGACTCACCCACATCGATTCTGATATAGCATAGATGATTCCTGCTGAAAGGAGCTTGATCACCTCCTTCTTGACGACTTCCATCATGCTAGGATTTAGTCGAAGTTGTGGCTGAATCACCGGATTGGCTCCCTCCTCGAGCTGAATCCTGTGATGGCACAATGTAGGGGAGATCCACTTGATGTCTGCAACCGACCACCCGAATGCACCTCAGTGGTTCTTCAACACAATCAAAAGCTGGTCCTCCTCCTCGGCACTCAGATATGCCGATATAATCACAGGCAGCTTCTCTTCCTCAGCTAGAAATGCGTACTTCAAGTGCGGTGGCAATGGCTTCAATTCCAAATCTGGCGAGCTGATTAAGGATGACTGAAGTGGTGGTGGGAGTTTGCCAAGGTCTTCATAGTACCTAGCATAAAAGCATGGAAGTACCTGAAGCATCTTGGCACACTCCTGTAGTGACTTGCTTCTCATCCAATCATGTGTTATATTGACCAAGCAGGCTTCAAGTGGTAATTCTGGATATGCATTGAAAACTGAACTCTCTATGGCCTTATCTTCAGTAAAGGGGGGAATGTCCTCCTCTTCATCATTAGGAAAACCCACAGCTTTGCTAAGGGACACAACCTTGGTCTGCTCCATGATGTCAACAGCCAATGTCCCTTTCTCCACCTTGGTCATTACATGAGCCATATCTAAAAATGGCTTCCCTAGACAAAGTGAGATATTGTGATCAAAATGCTTTGCCATGCGGCATTTCTCCTTAGCTTTAGATGACGTGGTGCTGGAAGGCATGACCATCTCAAACCGATCATCGACGATACCTAAGGTCAAACGACCTCTCCCCATCTCAAGTATCATGTCAGTTGTAGCTTGGAAGGGTCGTCCAAGTAGTAACTCATTGCCTTGTTCATCTTGCATCTCCATTACAACAAAGTCCGCTGGAAATACAAACCGATCTACTTTCACCAACACATCTTCACAAATACCATAAGGCTTCACCACGGAATTGTCCTCCAGCTGTATTGTCATATTGCTCGGCCTCGATTCTTTCAATCCCAATTTCTTGAATGTAGAGAGAGGCATCAAGTTTATGCTTGCCCAGGAATCACAAAGTGCTTCACCAAATTTCACCTTACCAATGTAACATGAAATATTGAAGCAGCTCGGATCCTGCCTCTTAGGTGGCAATGTGCCCATGATGAAGGCACTCACCTGCTCCTTGAGAACTACAACTTCCGTGTCAAGGATCTTCCTCTTCTTAGTGATGATGTCTTTCAAAAACTTGCCGTAAGAGGGAATTTTCTCTACTGCTTCTAATAATGGGATGTTGACTGAGAGCTTTCTGAAACTGTCCAAAAACTTCTTGAACTGGGCATCCACCTTCTTTGCTTTCACACTATTCAGATATGGGACCGGGACAGCCTGTGCCCTTTGATGCGGTGGCACATATGATGTCATTTTCTGTGCCTCTTCCTCAACAACAATGGGGTCCACAGTGACATCCTCTGCTATTTCCTCAACCGACTCTGTGATTGAGATTGGTACTTCCTCAGTGGCCTCACCTTCGGTTTCTAACTGGGGTTTGCTTGGTTCATCGGCCCTGGGTTTTAAAATTTTCTTGCCACTCCTTAGCAAGATTGCCTTCGCCTGTTGGTTTCCTCCTGGAACGTTTGTGTTACCCGGAAAACCCTGTTGCGTTGGTTTCTTCAAATTGGCAATCTCCGCTGCCATTTGTGCCATCGACGTCTCTATTGCCCTCATCTGAGCCCCATGCCCCTGCAATGTCTGTCCAAACTGATTCATAAATTCCCCCTGTTGCTTGATCTGCTGACCAAAAGTGTTCATAAGTTATTGGTTCTTCTTTATCACTTGGTTAAGCAACTCCGTGCTCTTATCCTCCACCACCGGCTGGGGTTTTGCATCAGGGTCCTGCAAAATGTTATTCGGATCCTTCCATGATAATTTCTTGTCCTTCCTCCATGAGTAATCATTATTTCTGTAACCGTGTTGCTGGCACATGAATTTGACTTGAGCTTCATCCTCAGATTCAGTATCTTCTTTTGCTAGAAGTTTCTTGGCTAGAAGGTCCATCTTCTCATCCAGCTCTTTGATGGCCTTCGAATCTCCCACAACTCGCACGTGCTCAATGGCGTCTCTATCGCCCCATGATTGCTTTTTGGCCATGTTTTTTAGGATTTCCCAACACCTCGTGTCTGTGTTGTTCAAAAAGAATCCTGAGCCTGCGGAATCTAGATTTCTTCTATCATGCTCGGAGAGAGAAAAATAGAAGATTTTAACCTGTGTTTCCTTGTCAAGCCCATGATGCGGGCACCTCCTAAGCATGATCTGAAACCTTTCGCAGGTCTCAGAGTAGGTCTCTCCTGCCTTCTGGGTGAAATTGTGGATTTTTCTGATCATGTCATTGGTCTTCTCGGGCAGGAAGAACCTTTCAAAGAATACCTCCACCATGTGGTTCCATGATTCCACATATTCATCGTCCAGATTGTGTAACCATTCTCATGCTTTTCCTGCCAGAGAACTCGGGAACAGCTTTAGGTAGAGTGTGTCCTATGGAAATCTGTCAATTTTAATCATGTCACAATTCTCCACGAATTGGCTTATATGAGTGACTGGGTCCTCGTTCTTTAGCCCATCGAATGCATTTTATTTGACCAAGTTGATCAATGCAGGATCAATCTTGTATGTCGTAATGTTGATCGCCTGCTTCTTAATTGGCCCCTTTGACGCAGATGAAGAAGAAGCCTTGATCTTCTCCCATATCGTCTGTTCCTCTGCCATTTCTTTTTGTTCGGATTCTGAATCTATTTCTTCCAAGTAATCTTGATTGTAATCCTCCTCCTCGTCAGGTCCCGAAAGTGGAACCTATGGTGCCTGTTGCGTGTAGTCGGTGCTATGCGTCTGCACCATACACAATACCTGCAAAATAGAAATTTAAGTTTAGTATCGTGCTAGACGATTATAAAAATTGGAAAGATAGACTATGAATTTTAGAAATGATTTCAAAATAATAAAAATAAAAAGTGGCCTATAGTGGTCGCTTGCATCACTCATAGTGCCGACAATTTCTGCGTCCCCGGCAACGGCGCCAAAAACTTGACACAATTTTTCCGTGCATCAAACACAAGTGTACGCGTCAATGTAATATAGGCCTTTGTGAGGCCCGAGTCGAACTCAGGGACACTGAATTTATCGGAGACTACTACTAACTACTCGCAATTAGCTAGATTGGTTAACAAGTTGAAAGTTGTTGTAAAATTAAAAGAAAATGAAATAAAACAAAACAAAAAAATCGATTAAAGGTTTGGTTTAATCAATTCAAGTGGAGATCTTTAGGATTGCAGTTTCACCATAGGTTTTCATTGTATGAATTTCTATATAGCAACTCAGATTTATCTCTCAATCTGGGTAGTGGCCTGTAGTCAGAATTGTCCACTGTCGTGATACAATTCACTACCTATGTCTAGGTCGGTTCCACCGTCGTAGTAACCTATACCCTAAACTAGGTTCATTAGAATCTACCTCTGGGTATCCACCAATAACCTTACACCACCTTGTTCAAGGGATTTGTTAATTAATGTGAATTTCGTCTCTTTTCAACCGTTAACTCTTCTTTCAAAGTAGTTAAGGGCATTAGATTATCATTATGGTGATCAAGCATAACAATATAATTGAGAAAACGAAATTATACCACGAATTTAAGAGATAAATGATGAATTACTATGATAAAATTATCATACAATGCTTCCCCGGGCTACTCCTAGTCCTAAAGATAAAGGGGATTAGACCCGCATGCTCATCTCAGAGCAAACCATGGTAGAGAAAAGGGGAAACATGGAGAAAAACGTGATGGAGTGGTGAAACCCCTGAACGGAGAAGATCCAAGTGGTCCTTGGCATAGAATGCATGATCTCCGGCCTTTCGGCGGTGGAAAACGTCTTCTTCAGCGTCCGGAACGGCTGGGGCATGCGTCTGGGCTCTGTCCTTCTCTCCACACCTTCTCGGGACGTGTGCAGCAGCTAATGACATGATCAATTGTTCTTGGCCGCCGTCATTAGGTATAATCACCGAGTTAGGTCACAAAATTATCACAGCCGTCAGATTTAGATCAATCTGAAGCAAACTTGTATCTCACGGCGTCGATACCATCGACGTGAGTCGATGGTATCGACCTTGCACGGTATCGCATGTTCTTCTTTTCTTTTCTTTGTCGCGACTGATCCTAACTCGATACCATCGACGAGGGTCGATGGTATCGACTCTCTTAGGTGTCACATTTGTCTTTTTCCTTTGATGAAGCTCCTCGTGTCGATAGTATCGACTTTAGGGTCGATAGTATTGATTGTCTTCTCGCCAGTAACCTGATGGTATCTCGATACCATCGACTTCTGTGTCGATAGTATTGACTCTGCGATGCTCCTTACGGCTGGCAACCTGTGGTCTTGTCGATGGTATCAACCACTGTCGATGGTATTGATAGCAACATATATTCATTTTTCCTGAAATTGCAACAAAAAACCACATAAGCCGAAATAAAACATATTATTGTACTCATTTATGCTCAAAACACTAAAATAAGGGAGATTTGACACTGAGAAGGATCATAGACCAAAGTAGATGAATCATGCAATATTAACCACCAAAATGACAAATAAACACATAAAACACAAGTGAAATATGTCTATAAATGTGACTCAAAATCATCACATCACTTTGTCATATCATACCCTCAGTATATGGGTAAAGAGTGAGACCCGATAGTGGCTCCACCCCTTACTCGATTGAGGAATAAGTCGAATCAATCTGATACATACCACAAATCATGAAGGGTAGGATGAACTTCATTCATTTTTCAAATTGTATATATCTCATAGCAAGATATTGAACGAGCAGCAGAAGCATAAATAATACAAAATTACAAGATATGTCATATACTACTATTCCTCAGCTAAAAGGTCATTTTTTTTAAATCTAAAGAGGATTATCTAATTGTACATGAAGTCAGTGTTCAGAAAAGCGCTATTCGGTGTACGGGCGGACGTGGCACTGAATATAGTATATGCGATATGAGGGAGTATATGCGGTTTTGGATTTTTTTAATAAATTAATATATCTATGTATATTTATATATCAAACATATAGAATTATATATCACATTGAACAATTACATACAAGGACAACATAGAATGATTTATTAGAAGAAAGGGAGCAACAATTTCATATAAATTTCTAATTAGAAAAAACAAAAATATCATATAAATTTCATTTCTTCAATTCCATGTATGTGTGTTTGGAAAAGCGGTGATTAAGCGGCCGCATAAGCGGGTAATCGGCCACATAATCGGGCCTGGACCGATTATTGGTCCGCTTTGACATATGCGGTGCGGTCCCCTGTCCAAACCGCTTAAGCGGCCGCATATGCGGCCGCACGGACCGATTTCCTGAACACTGCATGAAGATAGTTGCAGAGTGAAACCTAACCAGTCCAAAATGTCATCAAGTTCTATTTTTTTAATATGATTTTCTTTAGCATATTTTCTCTAGTGTAGCTACACCTTGGTGGAAGGGAAATCACCATAAAATAAGAAACAAATGCATTTATACATAAACACTAAGTATGTACATATAAAAAATATTTGAGCATTATATTAGGTTACATGTATAAAAAGAGGTATTCACATGCAAGAGAGGGATGTCAACATATCAGTTAATTAAAAAAATAACCAAAGAATGAGACATTGCACTTTAAAACATATCTGAGATCAATACTCTTTCCATAATAAACATTCACCATGTAACAATAATATCTAAAATTGTTCAATCTCATTCTATAAAGAACTAGGACTACCTATGATCATCTCCTCATATCAAAACCTGAGTCTACTGCAAGAATCCCTGAAATGACCTAGCAGGTGAACACCTCAATCATATAGGTTATATTGAACTCTTACTTGGTTCAGTAGGAGGGAAGAAGAGCTACATTGTTGTCCCCACCATGATGGTAGACAGGAAGTAGTTAGAAACCATGAGTAGGTCCTTCCATAAAGGAAACCAAATACCAAAAATGAATTTCCATGGGTGCACAAGGTTATTGTTGATGAAACCATCAAAATTGGTAAAGGGTGTTCAAGCATTGCCTACTAGTTATAGGAAAAACAAAGAAAAAAGAGGGAAAATCGGTTAGCTTTTGTTGGAGGTAAAATGGCATGTTTGGAAGATCCTCTAGTTGTCTAGGATAGGTTACAGACCTATTTGAAAAGGTTTGAAGGTATAAGATTCACATATGATCTTTGTGTGACTAGTAGAATAAGATGAATGTTGGATTCTAATATGAGGCTCGACAAAGTGATCTTTTATAAGTTGTTGTGTTCGTAATGTATCAAGGGTGGATTAGGTAGACATGCAATGTGAATAAGGACATGAAATGGTGGTTCAGGATACACATAGGTGAAAATCATGGAGGAGGGAGATAGAGTTTGAAATGGGGTAGGAGACTATCGAACCCTAGATAAATTACATTCTAGTGGAGTGGATCAAAGAGGTGAAGATATTGAGGGAGGTATCATTCCCTAATATTTATTACAAAGAGGGAGGTGGTGATTGGAGATGGAGAATAGTTGTGGCATCCAACTTATAAAAACATGATTTACTTAAGTGGAAACGATTCATCAACAACGGAATTATTGAAAATCACTAAAAATGAAAACTTTTTATGAAGAGATCCAAACACAAGAAAACTATTATAACAAGATCCAAAGTAATTCAATTACATTCTGGTTTACTAGTACATCTCTTGTACCATTTCTTCTCGAGAGTTACAAACATCAACTGCCATGTTAAACTGTACATAAGCAGGATAAAATCTTGAGGCATCAAGCCAGAATCTCAGATCAATATTAAACTAACTACTGACTCCTAGGACCTGAGAGTATAGAGACGACACATAGGACTCTCTATATACATGACATGATAGCCAGTGTCTCCACCTGAGAATTCATTGTTGTTCTTGTTTTTGTTGCTGCTGCTGTTCTTCCCCTGTTGTAGGGTTTCTGCTTCTTCTTCTACGTCTACCTAAAAATTTGGATCCCACGGGAGTGAGACAATTGAAAATTGCCCCAGCGAGAGATATAACTCTCTGCCAGAAACATTATTATTGCAATTAATGGAATAACACTGAGCAGAAGAATCATAAGTATTCAACAACAGATAAATCATTGACTAAACAAATTAGATCATTATCCTTTATTCAAGTCATTTCAGCTATATCTTAATAGAGTAGCCTGTCACTTATCCAATAAGGAATTGAAGAGCATAAATAACATTTGTCCATTTAGGACATGCTATGCAAAGTAACATCAACCTATGATTCTTGTATTTCAACCTTAAGAAAATACACTACACGATTGATTACATTTTACAAACATACTTAAGCCTTGGAAGATGAGGTATACCTCTCATACTCCAACCGACCATTGCGAAATCGAAATCAGTACCATACATAGGTCAATAGAAGAGTCGGAGTCACATGAACTCATCTTCCTCTGTCAGTCTGTGGACCAAATGCAGGACATCTTGAGTCTCTACTAAATAGCTTTCCAGGGTATACTGGCAACTTCGCTATTAGAGTTACAGTGGCATGTTGTACTCTCTTCGCAATCGAGAGATATTATATTTATCTCACATCGATCTGGCATTAAGATCATCAGGAGATTTATGATATATCCATCCTGGCATTCGGGAGATTAGTGATACATCCATCCCGACATATATAATGAAGGATTGAGAGATTTAATGTTTACCTCACATCAATTCCTCCGTTAGGGCGTAAGGATATTCGCACCCATAACCCCCACATACTTAAAAGTATGCCCTCCAGGAGTTCCCATAGGAAAACCTGTTTCACCATCACCAAACTACTGACGATGATGGATCTATGGCCAGGGCTCTACATGAATAGATTTCACTTGATTAATTAAGTACAATATCATATTCTTTTAGCATCGGCCAAGTTTTCAAACATAACTTATTATAAAAAATGCCTCAAAGAAACATGTACCATTTCCATCAATTGTTTCTTAGTCTTTATGAGATATTGGAATCTCAGTCCCTCATTTCAATATTGGGAATTCTCATCCCTCCACAATTTCAATAACATAATCATATGGATCTGGGTATTCAAACCCTTAGCTCATCACTGAGCATTGTTACCACTTTTTCAGGTAACTATCACCTTCAGGTCATCTGACCAAGGTAAACATGATACTTGCTACACAAGCATCTCTCATGACACTTGAGGCCCATTAACTCTCTTGTTACCTCTTACTAGGCAACAAGGCATATTATGGAACATAAGGCCCAATAGACAATTTCAATAAATAAAGCATCATAACTCATACCTGGCTATGTTCGTCACCTCATGATACCTGTAAGGTTAGCACACATGTTAACAGATATATCAATCATATTTCAGTTCCTTGCAATTCAAGGGTAACACCACTACTCGCTTACCAGGGTTAGGGTTTCCCATTCATGTCAATTGGTGGTATTCATCCCATTAGCCAGATCAGGGTTATGGTTTATCACCATATTGCCCAAATTAGGGTTTTCATATAGCCTTACTTACATCACCCTGGTTTAGAGTTTCACATCACATCATTACATCAGGGTTTCACATCACATCACCCTAGATTAGGGTTTATATTCAATAACCCACAATTAGGGTTTACTATTCAACCAAATTAGGGTTTCATGAAGCATCCCCTTAATTTAGGGTTTTTCATCATGTTTCCCTAAATTAGGGTTAGGGTTTGTTAATCTTCTCGATTAGGGTTTCATGATCTCTTCACTAAGGATCATACCCTAATCACATACTCTACATGATTAACACTCATGTATGAACTCTTCTCTCTCATCCTCTCAACTTGATTAGGTTACATCAACCTTTCCATCAAGTACATCGAACTATGGTTGACATAGTGAATGATTGCTTTCATAAACTTTTAGGGTTAATCATTTTAAAAGTACTAATCATCTAGGTACTTTAGGGATTCAACCATTATACCTATCTTTGATTATCATTATTATCAACCATTGGATCAGTGGATCAATCATCACTTTAAATATCCAAACGATTTGATCGTTTTTGACCTCCATTCGGTTTTAGCATTTCAACACCAAATAGTTTTGAAACTGTTTGATTCCAAATTGTCCTGAGACCGTTTGACCCCAAACGGTTTCAAGACCGTTTGGACTCAAATGGTCTCAAGACCGTTTGGTCCAAGTCAGACTCAAAACTGAAAGGGTCACCTAAAGGTTTCCATCAACCAATCGATCATGATTTGCACCATTGAAATCTTCAACAATTGAACTAGTTAAGTCATCAATCATTGACTCTTGAATCTCCAAACAATCCCCCTTAGCTTTTGACCTCCAAACGGTCCTGAGACCGTTTGATCCCAAATGGTTTCAAGACCGTTTGGTCCAATTTGTCTTGAAATTGAATGGATTCAAATAGGGTTTTCACCGCTTCACCCGATTAGGGTTCGCAATTGGTAGATTATCCAATCATGGAACCTTTAGAAACCAATCAATTAAATCTAGTAGATCATTATTCAACAAATCAGAAACCCCCCTCAAATGTTCAACCCCCCTCCATTCGGTCAACCACTCCAAATGGTTTGGAACCCAAACCTCCAAACGGTTTGCAAACTGTTTGGTCACCAAACGGTTTGGTGAAACCGATTGGACCATATTGTTGAAACTGTTTGCACCCAATTTTCTTTTGAGGTGTTGGATTAGGATGATGTCATCATACTCAAGCTTCAACCCCTTGAAATCTACTGCCATTTCATGATAGCTTCATCAATCAATCAAAGGAATTGCAAGAAGAACAATTGAACAAAATTGATTGAGGAATTGAATTCAATAACAATGATTAAGGGTTCAAGTTATATAACCCACCTTCAAATAAGTTTCAAAGCTACAACATCCATGTCTTTAATGGTGAAAGCAACACCTTCAACTATCCCAAGGCTCGTCCTCAAGGTTTTGAGTGAAAAGATTGGCTAAAGTTGAAGATTGAGTGAAGAAAAGAAGAAATCATGCATTGATTTGTGATTTCCACCATGAAATTATGGTGAAAGAAGGTAATGGAGCTTACCTACAGGTTTAGGGTCGTCCTCCTATTTCTCCTAAGCTCCCTTGATCATTTTGCAAGCAAGAAGTAAAAGTGGTTTCGAAATTACCCATTCAAGCTATAGATAAATGAGCATATATGCATTTTATTAAAAAATCATTTAAGAGAGAGAAAGTAGAAGATAACTCCTTCATTTCCTTGCCACTTGCCCCCTACTCTTCCTTGTATATGAGGCTATCTTCCTTGCCTCTTATTCCTCTCAATTATCAATGAATTAAAGGAAAACAAGTTAAGCACCTTAACCCTTATAATAATAATATCCGAAAGTTAGTGGATAATTCTTTTCCTTTTATTAATGTGAGTGGGCTCTCCACTCACTTAGATATTTCCATTGCCTTTGCAAGGAACTAGGACGTACACATATATGGATTTTAAACCAACACAATTTTGGTTGAAAGGGCACTTCAATTAATATATTTATTTTTGCATTAAATTGAATTAGAATTTCAATTATGCTTAAATCTTGATTATTTTAATATCAAGATTCTCTCTCCTTCAAAGTGATACAAATGAGACACCCCTCTCATTTTATTTGCTATACATGATGCCAAGAAATATTAGGTACTCTCTGGAAGAGGTAATTTGCATATTGAACCCTAAGTTTTGGGTAAATTGCACATTACACCAAAACTAGGTATTAAAGCACAAGCATTGCTTTATCAGCTCTTTCTTGGTACTCAGGCTTTCACTATCCATACCTCTGCACCATTTTCATTCTCATTATGCTTCAACATTTGAGAAACATTTTATCATACAACATTTGCAAATTAACCCCTCAACTTGGGTAGATTGCACTTTAGTCCAAAACAAGCAAAACATTATTTTCAACATTATTCAAAATGGACTAAAATTGAAATGTAAGTTCCTCTTGATCCTTAATTACTCCTCACAAGATAAGAGAAAGCATATAATTATCTTTCTTAAACAAAACAACCAGGGTTAAAGCATAACCCAGGTCAGGGATGTTACAATAGTGATCAAGACTTTTGTTGAGTTGAACTAGTGGCACACACTTGGGGGAGTCGGTGGAGGAACATGATGGACCACATGACTCAAAATAAAACTTACTATAGTATGACATAGGAATAAATCCATAAATTTGGTAAGAAAGAGTGTTATAGCAACTAATTCTTATACTTTACTTGTAAACTTACATCCTATACTCTAACTTGCTTTTAGGGGTGTATTTGATATATGATTAAGACAAATATTGGTATATTAGCTGAATCTAAAGTTGGCATCAATTTCATATTTTGAAAGTGTTTAATATTATATTTCATTATTTCTATATTAATCATGGATTAATGTATTTTCTTATCTCAATTACTAAATTATGACATTGTAATACATAGTATATCAATTTCTTTCATTATATACATGTAATAATGATGTAGAGTTCCATGTTAGTGTAAAGCCTACTATTTAAGTATATTTGTGCACTAAGTCATGTTATGAATGTGTTATGGTTGTTTTACTATATATAATGGTATTTATATATTTGTGATACTATTTGACCAAGTATTTATAATTCATTTTTAGTTAGGGGAAAAGGCACAAAATAACATCATAATTGAATAGGGTTTAAAGAGATGAAAGGTGTAACATATATGCCTAGATTCAAGTATTTTTAATACTCCACCTTTAAATAGATTTCTTCACCGAAATCCATCTATCACTAGGCATGTATACAAAGTCAGACTTCTAAACCAGCCTGATATTTTCTAATCCACTTATCACAATGAATTCACATTATAACACCTCATGTTACTCATAGAATCCATTTCTTGAGGTGTAACTATAATACTCTATAAATCATGTCATCATTGGCCTTCTCATATTGGAGTGGATCTAAGGATATTGTACCACCATACATGATTAACTCACAAATATTTTATTTGTTATGATCACTTACACTGCTATGACAAAGTCACCATCCACTTAAAACTATCAACATTACCTTCTTTTTAAAAAATTACATGCATGTAGTCACTAGGTTTTTCTACCACTTCTATTTATAATAACCTAGGCAAGAATGATCATATGTGCATAACTAGGTTTTCCTTTGGGATCACTCAAACTACAACCACAAGGTTGGCAAAATAAACTAGTTTAGGAACCACAACCAAACATATATCTTAATGATTTCTATTATCGATGCTAGAATTGTTGGTTTTTTCTAATGAATATCATTTAAATTTACTAAAAATTAGGTGTAGATGCATTGTGCATGTATAAAATGCATATATGTCTTCTTTTCCTTTCATATTAGGGTGATTGAACATGTTAAATATGTTTATACACTTTAACAAGTACAAATATTCATCTTATGTCTCACAGCCAAAACTGTGACGACCCTAGCTTTTAGAGTTAGACATCCAATATAAATTTAATGGATCATGAATAATCTAATGTGATTAACATCAAAGAAAATGGAATTTTATTCAAATATGATTCCTTTTTACTCAAAATCATAACTATGCCATGAAAGAATAAATAGATATTATTTGGGCCAGTTGTATACTTGGAGATGCTTAACACAAATTATAAGTCAATTTTGTATCTTATGGAATAAAAAATTCAATTAAGGCATAAATAGATCTGAGCAACTCAGCATTTAGTCATGAGGTACATTGGGGCCTCAAGAAGTGCTCTTCGACTTGTTTGATCAAATTTTGATAACTAAGTGCATTTCATTCAAGATTTGTACACGTATATATAATGATATTTATAAAATTATTTAAATGACCAAATGTTGGAATTTTATCCTTTCATGGTATTTAGAGAGTTTTGGTATGGAGGGATATATGGATATAGTTTCTTTAAATTTCGAAGTATGTGTTAGAAGATATAAGGATTTGAAGTTCTATGATTTGATTTACATGAATTTGTGCTAACTTAGTTTCTTTTAGTTTAAGAGCATATAATATGTGACTTTTATATTTGATACATCATCCTCATCAAACCCTACCTTCCAATAACCTGGGGTAGAGGGATGGGTAGCATCATGCTATAACCTCAATTTTTATTGTATTGATTGAAATGCATTTTTGAAAATAAAAAGGGAATTGCATGGAAATTTGTATGCTTTGTTTTAAAAGATTGGATTCCTTTGTAAATTTTCCCTTGGATACATGATTCCCTGGTTTATACCATTTTTATGAATCAATGAATGATAAAAGGGAAAAAGGATAAAAGAAATCCCATAATAAGTAAAAGGAAAAAGAAATAAAAGATAAATATGTGCATATGTGAGAATTGTATAAAATTATCTAGAAAGTGGTATGGATGACCACTATTGATTAATTTTTTGTTCCACTTGGTTTCTAATGTGAAAAGAAATCAAAATAAAGGAAACAAAAGAGAAAAAATGAAAAAAGATGAATTGTAATTGCATAATATATGCCTTTTTGAGTGAATGACTTTCATATGAAGAAAACTGTCTCTTATTTTTGAATTTTGATTCCAAACTTTTCACAAGTAATTTAATTCATTCATGACTTACCCTTAAAATTTGAGATTAAAAGGTGAATGGTTACAAAGATGGAATTTATAGTTTTTCCTAAAGTGTTGAATTGAGAGAAATATGCATTAAATGTCACAAAAGAATAGAAATAGGAATCAAGTGCTCAGCCCTATTAATGTCACACATAATATGGGCTCTTGGATCACGAATATGTTGGACGGGGACTTATCTCCTTCCTCCAACCTAAGATAGAACCTTGGCTACAATAAAACCAATCGTTTCTAAATCTCCATCTCTCACTTTGATCTACAAAACCTCTCAAAACCACTCCCTCTAGTTTCGTGAAAGGAAACCAAACTCATTGATCCATAGTTTTTCCATAATGGTGGGGAGATAACATTTTCCCCAAAAGTTTGTTTGAGTCAGACTATATAGGGGGCTGGCCTACTAGTGATGGCTATATAAGCTGGGATAGTCTCCTGAGTAGCGATAAACCTATTGCAAAAGCCCGACTGAACCTCAAAGACTCCTCTCCACCCTCAATTCGTCCCCAACATCATCACACCACCAGTTCTCCTACATGGCTCTCCTACCCGCCAACTAGTTTTTTAGTTGCACCACCATGACCAACATCCTCAACCACAGATGCAAATGTCTCCAATGAGCCTGGGTGGAAACAAGAACAACAACATTTTTTTCATAGATCTTGAGGATACATGGTCAACTCAGAGATTTACTGCCTTTCGCAACGGCATGTAATAAAAGCACATGCTTCCTGATGAAGAAGAAAGGCACATAGTGAAATCCCTATCCTACCCTCGACGCTTTGCTAGCAGGTAAAGGCTATTTACACCATTTTGTTTCCCTATCTCACCCTACTTGAGCGGGGAGCCAACAGGGTGTGAACTCATTGGCTCACTCATTCCATGTATATAATTTGTGCGCCAGAACCAATTTTTGACGTGGTGTGCCCCAATTAGTTCTTTTGTATTTAATCTTGAAATAATCATAGAAAATGATTGGTAACACATACTGTAATAAGTCACATATGAAAATTAATTAGGAGAATAAAAGGAATATAATGAAAATATGTTCATAGCCTAAATATGCTTCTAGTGTAAAGAATATCTAAAGATTCTATCTTTAATTTTTAAATAAACTAGAACCCTAATTTTTTAGAATTGATGATCTTAATATGTCTAATCGTTATTGTTGATCAAAGATTGATATTTTATGGATAAAAAGAGAAACTTGGAAGTTATTTGAGTTTAAAAATGCTTAATTTGATAAATCAGGGTTTCCATAAAATAAAAGGTGTATTTAATGAAGAATTAGAGGTTGTAACCTAATAAAGCATGAAAAGTGGAAACTATAGTTTGGGAAGCCAAAACCCTAATAAAACCCTAATGTTGACCTAGAAACTATAACTTGAGGACCAAGTGAGTCTTAAGGATGATTTGGATAAAATAGTAATACATGGGTTTGTTGCATTAACTTTCACGGTTAACTTGTTTGGTTGATTGGTTGATTGCTTTCTTGGACATCTAGACTCCTGATCAAGGTATGTGGTTATGTTTATGACTAATCATTGAAGTTTCATGGATTTTTCTGAGGTTTCACGAGGTTGCTTGAAATGAACTTCTTTGATGGACTTTAATCCGTGCAACTATAAAGTGACTATGGCTATCACCATATATATGTGCATGACTATCTCAGATCCTAATCCTCTTATGTAGATTTGTGTATATGTAGGAAATTTATGATCTAGGTATAGATCTACCTCAGGGTAGGATCAACATATTATCATGAGTTGAGGTTTGGTCTACCTTTGGGTAGGATCATACGACTATATAGCTCTAGGTCTTGGTGTACCTTTGGGATAGGACCAAAAAGGGTTATTGAGGATCTACCACATGGGAAAGGTAATATCATGTCCACTACATGGACAACACAGAGGCTTGGATAGATCAGAATTGAGTAGTTATGTTTAATATGTAAAGTTTGATCTATTAAATCATAATTTTGTTGTAATATGTTGTTACAGCTAGATGAAAACATGGTTATTTCTCCCCAGATACCAGTATAACTTGCTATATTGACTGACATTTTCTTTGTCAGAATTTTAGATTAATCTATTGTTTCGTCTACAAGATTAATGCAAAGTGGATATTCAAACATAAAAAAGGAACAAGGCTATGTACTGTTTGGATAAATATAATTAGATAGTTCTAGCCTTGAGTAAAATCTTGAACTCCCCTTTTCGAAAAGGTACTTGAAAAGAAAAATTAATATCCTGCATTAAGCTTAGGTGTGGTATAATCTATTAATTATATTTTATTATTTGCAAAACCATATGATCCTATTTGGGATAATGTCTCTAGCTTATGGGCCTTACTTAATTGGGGGTTGGCCGGGGGTGGGTCTGTTACACATCATTTCTTCCATCTACCTCAACTACTGTGCCCTATGCACCTTCTGTATACTCCATTTCTATTAGCTAGGGGAAGAGAAGTTGAACGAGCAAGACATAAAGGGTGAGGTTTCCTAAAAGAGGAGAACCACCCCTCCCCTATGTGGCCTTCTCCATTTCTGTGGGCGTGGAAAGGAGAGCAAGATATGTGAAGGAGATGTCATCCGTCAGACATATAAGCTAGGGAAAAACCACCATTGGAGTTGCACCTTCCACCCATGGTCATCCCTTAATGCTCATGATCTGAGATGTTGGCTGGTAAAATCGAGTTAATGGTGAGAGCCTCCATGTTTGGGCACCCTATTATAGGGCATGTTTTGAGAATTGCAGCTAGCCCCAAAAAATAGAACCAAGTTCCATAATTGAGGGAAAATCTTTCTAAAGAAAAGTCACACAAAGTTTTTTCTTAGGAGAAGAAACCCTTCTTCCTTGTCATGCGCAAGACACCACAGAAGTAAAAGGGAGACAAAATCAATGTCCCATAGATTAAGCTATATATAGAGAAGAAGGATGATTCAAGGAAATGGAAAATGAGAGGTGTATCTCTCACCCTCTTTTCCCACCATTTTGGGGATGAGAAGGGCCTTCTTAACCCACTATAAGAGCTTTGTTGGGCTTTAGTCCCTATGTGTCATGCACAAATACTCCTCATGGAGGGATTATGGAAAAGAGGGCAAATTGGGATAACTATTTGTAATACCTAGACTAGGTGGATTCGTGCTAGTTGGAGCCTGCAATCTAGCCTAACAAGTAGAGGACTTAGTACCCTAGTAAGGACAATCAGGCACCCTTCCAGGGCCTAAGAAGGTACACCCAACGACCCCTTTTAATCCTAAGAAGGTAATTGTAAAGAATGGGACACGACAGAAGATCCACTCTTGACTAAATTGATAAGTAAAACCATCATATTAAAAAAATAGAGGAAAGTAGGAATTTTATTATTTCTCAAATGGTATATATATTATAGAGCATAAAAGTTTAAACATAGCTATAGAAAAGTTTGATCTTATTTCTTGTACAATTAATCCTAACCAATAAAGGTAATATTACAAGTAAAAAAGTTACATCACTAGTACATGAGTCCTAGTACATGAGTCCACCTGTAGAGGGAAACGGAATCATTTCAAGCTATTATTACGTCAACATCTTGAATGTGATCTTCTTGAGTCCTTCTAATCTAACACTTCTACCCCTGGGTGGTTTTGGGAATGACACCCAATAAAAGGAAACAAATAAGCATGCTTCAGAACACTTCTGAGCATGTGAAAAATAAATATATTTGGACTGTTTATATTAGGTAGGTATAAAAGTGTGGAGTCGCATTCAGAAGTGACCATTATCAAGTAGGTTTCAAAGAAGGATAAAGTAGATAATGAGCCATATAAAGAACATCATTAAGTGTCCTAAAAAAATCATTTCATAATATATTTGAAATAAAAATAGTTGTGTTCATATATGATATGGACTAGATATCTAAAATAGGGCCATAACATCATTAGATAATGGCCTAAAAAATAAGGATGAAGAGGCACGCCCTGGGTGGAATACATGTGCCCTAATCTTACAAATGGTCGTGCCCATGCATTACTAGTCTAGATAAAATGACAAGAATCTAGCATGCATATATAGAGAAGAAAGACATTAGTTCAATCATATTTCAGTTTCCAAGTAATAAGAAAAGTGGGTTAAAAGACACTCAGTTCAAATGAATTAAATTAACAATTTTAGAATTTAAGAATTTCCAAAAGGAACCTTAAGGACGATCAATAAAAGAGAATTCCTATATTTAATAAAAATAGTTAAAAGTTACAAATGTCCAAATAAAATTGGGAGATGCACATAGTTGATCTATACAACTAACCCTATCTCTAGGGGTGAAATTCATAGTTTGTAGAACTCAACCTAAAATAATGGTTTATACACATATTTGTCCACAATTACCCGTTAATGGTTGAAATTATATTTGAACCTAGTCTTGGTTTCCTAATGTCATATTAGGGTTTGTGAATATGTGTAAGGGTACGTTGTTATCAAAGGCATATGTTGACCTGTGTGGTTACTCTTTGTGAAGTTTCATAATTTGTAAGTAAGGTTCTTATCCGATTACTAATTTTATTATTATTGACCATCTTATGTTCTTCTACATATCTTGATTATTTTGAGGCCATTATTTATATATTTTGGTTATACATTCATACTCTGTTCTGAATATGTATATCAATACAAGTATATTTTTTGAAGTGAGGTAAAATATATTTAGTTCATATAAAGTGCTACTAACATCTAATCTAGTATCAATCTTGTCAAAATATAAGGCCATCTATATATTTATTTATCTAAGTTCATCCTTATATACGTTCTTCTTCTCTTTTATCATTTCATTCATATTCGACCATATAACGCAAATAGTCATTTCTATTTCTACTTACCGTCAATTGTATTGAAGCATGTGTATGTGGTTTTAATTTATGAAATAAACCAAATTGATATTTTTGGATATGATTGCTAATAACTATTGAATCTTAGAATATGCTACATTATAGAATCAATGTTGAGGTCATTTCTCAAATGGTTTAGATTATCAACATAAAAACTTATATATATAACAAGATCTATTTCTTATAGAGTCCACATGGATTGCTTTTATGAAACCAAAAATACATATTTATTCCTTTCTAATATGCACATACCATAATATAAATATGTCTACATGATCAATTAGTTTAGGTTATGCTCATATTTAGATAATATTATATATATACATAACTATTTGTACATATTTTATAGATAATTGATTGATTAAACTTCATAGACACAAATATTATCTAAACCACTGCTAACCTTAATTAGGTTGTTTTTATTTGATTGGTTAACCAAAATTATCAAAGGAATGGATTACATGGAAAGAACATGTTGACATAACTTCATAATTAGCCTAATTAACTAGCCTTATAAATACAAGAGTTGTAACTATAACATACTGACTAGGTTCAACTAATTTCAATGAATTAGTTTTAGATGTTACATTTGCTACTAGGGTTTAGTTGTGAACTTCTTTTGGGGTCTTCTAATGGCCACCAAAGATACCCACCATTAGTTGGATCATGGAGCAATAGTCACCTCTAATCTCAATACTCATTAATAGTACTACAACCAACCACACCTTCAATTGTAAAGGTGAATCTACTATAGCTAGGGTATATGTCATGACTCCTCACAAGGTCTGTAGATTGAAGCAGGTTTGCAAAATTCAACATTACCACTATTGGTGAGGCTAGTTAGAGTTAATGAAGTTCTGATCTTCATCCCTTTGGTCACTATCAAATATGGGATTACTTTAGGGATTAGATGTCCATATGTATGCCTATAAAGCCAATCATATGATGAATGTATTGGGGCATCATATACTTGATTCGATAATTATAGAGGTAATTCCATCTATTATGTTTGTCGCAATCATGAGATGATGACACAAACATGGTAGAAGTCTAAAGAATGATGTTACTCAATGAGATATGTCTTCCGGTTGAGTACCTCAACATTGAGATCATATGTATGATAGAAGTACATGCATTCCTGTCATGTTCCTAGTTGGGTACTAGTGTGGGAGCAAAATAGACAACAATAGTACTTAAGACTAAGAGTGTGTGTTGGTTGATGACAAAAATCTCATTAGTCATGATATCTGATATCAAACCAAACACATTGGTACTTGTTAGAGAATAGTGTACCGAACAGATCCACCTTGAGAGCTATACATGAAGACCACAGAATGGTAGTATGAATCAACTCACTTAGTGATAGTGGTGATTTTGGTTCATAGACTTGAAATCACTACACTCATTAGATGTCGTTCATTGTAATTTGACATCATCCCACATGACCTCAAATAAGGGTTTCTATAAAGCTGAATCTCGGGTACTGTGTGACACATGGGGATTGAGTATGAGTGATGTAGATGGGATTTTTCCCTCCTATAGGAGTTTGATATCCTGACCACTTGATAAGAGAGACTAAGAAATGTATTTTCGTACTCGTGTGACTTAATATGTGATGTGTGAGCTCAAATGCATCTCATACAATCTTCTCTAGTTCAAGGAACATCGATTGAATGTTGAGAGGATTATGATTCAATGCCTTGAGTTAAATTTGGATATTAGAGAAAAAGGAACTATATGAAGATGATAACACTTATCACGTATTGTGGGTTGAAGTTGTTCTCCAACTTTCTGAATTACATGGGTAGCACTGATGTGTTTCTAGATATCACTCATTTCTTGTGACATCATAAATTGGTTACGGACATTCACTGCTAGTGTAGTTTCTGACCTATAGGATCACATGAAAAGGATGCACTTGGAGTGGGAGATTATTCATGAATGATGTTTAACATGATTACTAAACTATTTAGGTATTCAATTTAAACAATAATGGTTGAAAATTGACTGACTAGACTATAAACCTACCAATTCAAGTGTTGAATCGATTGATTGAATAATACCTGAATTAGGGGCATGAATCGACTGGTTCAATGTTTGAGATGACTGGTTCAAGTGTTGAACCTCCCAGTTCAATGATCAATTCAATTGGATCAAGGATTGATGCTGACATCAAGTTTTGCATTAATCAAATATTGAATGCCAATGTGATTCAAAATAGGATAGTATATGAACCAGTCATTTCAAGGGTTGAAACAAATCAGTCGCATGTGAGTTGACTAGTTCAACAGTGAATCGACATGTTCACCATTCGTAGCTTCTAGAAAATTCATGAAATTCTGTCTCTTCGACTACCAAATCGACTAAGGACCCTGACATTGACCCTGTTATAAATAGTGCGGTGTTGGGGTTTCCCATACACAACAACAAGCTCTGAGAACTGTTGTCCTCTTTGGTTATGGTAACTAAGAGATCCCAAGTAACTATTACTTGTGAAAGGGTGGGATAGCAAAGGAGAGACAATTGGGAGAGCAAGTCAACTCTAGCTACCTGACGTCTGAAGGGACAACTCCTTTCCCTTGGCTCTAGTAGTGCAACTTGAAGTTCCTAGTAGTCTGCATGGCCTACTATAGAGGAAAGGAGGCATTTTCTCTTCTAGGAGGATGTAGTCAACCGCCTTCTATGGTGATCAACCAGGAGGTCGCTATCGAAAAAATCCAAGTTTGACTTGAGAAAGAAGCATTTTCCAATAAGAGTTGTCTCTAAACTTACAATAGGACCAGGTATAACTCTTGTTACCTTCATTTCTAAATGCATTATTGTAGACAAGATCTGTTGTATTGGAAATCATTCATTAAATTTTTCGTTTCTACTACCTTATTTGTGCCCTGATTTGCCAATAGTGGTATCAAAGCTACATCAATTTATGGGGTATTAGAGATTTATATTGATAAGATCAAATTTATTTTATTGAATATGATGTGAATATTAAAATTGATTAATGTGCATATTTGATATATATCACATATGATCCCACAAATAAATATATATATGATATGATATATATGCAATCAACATACATCATTCTTAAAGTTTGTTTTGATGGTGGATGTAAAGCACACTTATAGCCAATAAACCCTAGATCTTTGTGCTTGGTTGGATGGTTGTTATCCTATTTATATCTCAATTTTCATATCGAGAATCTCTCCTCTTTTCCATATGTAAATGTAGTAATTCTTTCCTTTTGATGTTCCCTCGAATGTAGCCGGAGGATTCCATTTTACCATGTAATATGATAAATAGCATTCAGATAGTTTTAATTCTTTTTAAGGAAAAGAAGTGGTATTGCACCAAACGAGCTGCCTATTTCAGAAGGTGAACATACCAGCTAGAGGAGTGAGGAGGCCATATGATAGGAGGAGCCAACCGATCAGCTGGTGGCCCAACTGATTGACTAGATGTTTCCTAACGATGCTTGGACCAAAGACTAGACAACGGATCCAAGAGACAAACCGACCAGGAGGTGAGCTAATTGGTTCAAGAGTTGAATCAATCAACCTAGATTGATTCTAGCACAAGTCCGCACTAATAATATGTTGCTACATATGATTTGGACTTTAGGTGGTACTAATTCCTTGTAGCTCCAAGGAATTACAATAGATATCGCCATAAGAATCTTTGATGTTTGGTAATTGCATATTTTTTCATTTATGATTATAGCATGTATTTGATATGTAGTACAAGTATGTGGTGATTGGATATGCAAATGTACTTATATATAAATTTCTCAATAAATATTAAGTCTTAGATGCTTCCATAAGAAACAAACATGAAAAGCTTGATTGACTAAGTATGGGCACGCCAAGCGTGTTGTGTTGCCTATCCCGTGGAAGTGTGTTGGTAGTTAGGTGGACCTGCTAAGCAGTGTGGACTACTATCATGTTGGCTTTTGGTCAAACTTAACTAGGTGACCTAAATCAGATTAAGTTTCTAGAAGCATGCAGGTGACTATGGAAAAGAGTTTCGCATACCATCTATCCAAGAATTGCATGATATACAACTGCAAAAAGTTGACAACCTTAATAATCGATTATGGATGTTGGCATTGGTTGGGTAATAACTCAATTGTTTTGGGTCTTGTCTTACTGGAGGGTTGTATGCTACAATCTTCTGAATTGATAAGTGAGGGTTATCAAATTGAACAAAATAGTTGGAGTGATAATTAATTAAAATCCTAATTTGTAAAACTTATCAAATCAAATTAATCAAAGGTGTTTTGACTAAAGTTGCAAACATTGTTTTGTAGAATCGAATGGCAAATACAAATATATTTTCTTTGCGACCAGTCCTTGAGAAGAAAATTTTGAATGGAAACAACTTCCATGATTGGTTTTGGACATTGAGAATCATTCTCATTCGGTAGAACAAGCTCTATTCCTGAAGATACCAAAGCCAGATGAACCTCCTCCAACTGTGCCTAAGGCTGACAGGGAAGCATACTGGAAGCACTCTGAAGATGTCATGAATGTCAAGTTCATGATGTTGTGCTCAATGAACTACAAGTTGAGGAGACAACATGAGAACATGGATGTCATTGAGATGGTTGCACATCGTAATAACATGTACCAAAATATGGAAAGACAAGAGAGATATGACATCACAATGGTAATTTTCAAGTGTAAGATGGTAGACGGGAATCTAGTAGGTCCCCACACACTCAAGTTGATTGGGTATGTGGATAACCTTGTTAGATTGATTTTCCATTTGGGTCAAGAGTTGGACACATATGTGATTATGTAGTCACTGCCGAAATCATACAACATATTTCACATGAACTACAACATGAATAGTTTTGACAAGTCACTGTCATAATTTCTTTGCATTTTGACACAACTGAACTGCAGATGAAAAATGACAAACCCAAATCTACGATGAGGATCAACAAAGGTAAGTCCAAGGAAAAAAGGCAAAGGTAAGAATATTTCTAAAGCTTGCCAAAAACCAAAGTCTTCTGCACTAAATGCTATAAGAGGAGTGATTAAAGAAGGAAGGTGACTCCACTATCACACGGATGGACACTGGAAAAGGATGTGGCCTTTTTATATAGAGGACTTAATGCCCAAGCCCACTGTAGAGTTTCAAGAATGATGACTGGCCCCACAGACCACCACTAGCCTTAATAACGTTCTTTGTCCTCACTCACATGCAAGCCAAGATCAACTTCGAGACTAGTCACCCAAGCTAGTACTAATCTGGGCTGAACATAATTAACCACAAAATTCTTTAGTGATGGGCTCCCAGAAAAGTAGGTGCAGATTGGTTATAAGGGTAGTCCAATCATTCCTTTTAAGATCATTTTATCTGAGGTTTCAAATCCTAGGATGTTGCAATCTCCTCCATTTAGACTCTTGATGTCCTCATCAAGGCTCAACTATATGACCTTATAATATTTACCCATTTCATTGCAAACCTAGAATGGCACATGGACATCCAACTCCTGATCACAGAATACTAGTGCAAGGGTGGCTACATCACCACAGACAACCCTTTCCAACATGTCTGGACCACATGACTCAAGTTGGCATGTCACATGCCCATGTGGGCCCCACATACTAGAGGGGTTATGTCTTTGTTAACGCCTAAGCCCACTACCCAACATTGTAGTACATTTGTAGGAATGACAAATGGCCCCACAGACCAGCACAAATTGACATCAACTTCCAGACTGGTGACCCATGCTAGTACTACTCTGGGTTGAGCACGCTTAACCATATAGTTCTTTAGTGATGGGATTCCTAAAAAGGAGGTGCAACTTATTGATATGGGTAGTTAAATCATTCCTTTTAAGATCGTTTTATCTAAGGTCTCATATTCTAGGAGGTTATAGAGGATCTCAGGAAGAAGGAGAAAGAATTCTCCACTTTAGGACCCAAGAAGAGGTAAGCTAGAACTATGTTGAGCAAGAGTTGCTTCCACTACTATTGGAATTTGTCATTCATGTAATGGGCACGTGATAGAATTAGTGAATTTATATAATGTCCATTACATTAATGAAAACATCATGTATCTTGAATGGACAAGAATGTTACAGAGAAATTGATGTTTCATTTCCAAAGATAATATCTTTTACGCTAGTGTCCCTAATGTCTCATAGTTTTTTTTGTGACCAAAAATGAATATTTGATAGTTCTAGAGACAGTTATATCAATTGAATTATTCTATGAATCTAAAAATGGATACCTATAGCATTGTCATATAGAGAACATAAATGAGAAATACATTTCAAGCTTCCATAAAGATGGTTATATAGACTCTTTTGGTTATTCAACAAACAAAGACATGCAAGTCTTATTTATTGTGCAATATGACAAGACCATCTTCACTAGATGTATTGGGAGAGTGACTATTCTATTAGGACTCATACATATTGATGTATATAGACCTTTTAGAATAGATGATAGAGGTGGCCAATAGTACCTCATCATATTTACTGATCATATCAGTAGATATGGTAGTTTGCAATTAATGAAATACAAGTTTGATCTCTAGAAGTGTTCAAGGAGATCATGTTTGAAGTACATAACTAGCTTGTGGAAGTATTAAAACACCTTGATATCATCAGTGGAAAATATTCTAATCAATTGTTTGAGGACTTTCTAAGAGATAATGATAGTGTATCACAACGAACTCCACCTAAAATATAATGATGTATAAGAAAGAAGGAATCATGCACTATTAAATCATGGTGTGGTTATCAATAAAACTAGTTGGTCTTTCAATTTCCTTTTGGGCAAATGCTTTACACAAAAACAATGTACTGCCTAAATTGGTTCGAAAGACACCATAAAAGATATGGCATGAGAGGTTTCCCAATATGTCTTCTATAAGGATTAGGATTTAAAGCCTACACAAGAAAATAGTTTCTTGAAAAGCTTTGTCCACAAATCACATAAATGTTATTTTGTTCATTGCTACTTTTGTATTCCAATCAAACAACAAAGTTTTGTGTTGACTATAATAGCTATATTCCAAAAAGGGAACTTAGTTCCAAAGGAATCAGTGAGAGAACATGTAAAACTCAAAAATTTTGAGACCAACAAGAAAACAAGTAACCTAAAGAGGTATAGTTGGAACAAGGAAAATTATAAATTGTTGTGGAATATCAAGTTCCTTATGTAACACAAAGAATCATAGATCTAATAGGACACACTTTGAGTTTGAAAGATTATGATATCTTATGACTCAAGAAGGCAATGAGTTGATCATACATGATGAGTCAACAACCTATCTCGAACCTATTGATGAAACAGACTCTAAAACATGACTTGAGGACATGAGATCATATATGGAATCCATGTAAAGAAACAAGGTATGACTTTGATGGATCCACCTAATGGGTAAAACATGTAAGGTGCATTTGGGTCTTCAAAAGGAGAGTGACGCGGATGGTAATGTACAAACCAATATGGGTAGATTTATTGAAACTAATTTCAAACAATGTTCAAAATGTTGAACATGATGAAATCCTTTCACCATTTTCCATGGTTAAATCCATCAATATCATGCTTGCCAGTGCATCATAGTATGACTATAATATTTGGCAAATTGTATGTGAAAATTGCATTCCTTAACATGATTAATGTAGAGGATGTGTATGTGACACAACTTAAAGCAGATAAATTTTGTAAGCTACAAAGGTCAATATGTGGATTGAATCAAGCATCTTAGAGATGGAATCTTCTATTTAATAAAATGGTCAAATAGTTTGACTTTAATCAAAATGAAAGCAAAAAATGTGCTTACAAAAGATTTTGTAGGAGCATATTTATATTCCACAAATGATGGGGAATGGCATCCTTATACGACAAATGTTAAAACCTGGTTGTGTAAGTACCTTCTCTGTGAATGGTTTAGAAAAAGCATCAGGATTCAAGATCCTTAGAGATAGATCTAAAAAGCTTCTTGACCTAAGACAGAGCACATACACTGGCAAGAAGCTAAAGGGGTTCAACTTGATAGACTTAATGAGAGAAAATCTATCCATGTTCCATGGGTCAGTGTTACAGTTCTTGTGATGAATGGGAAAACATAGATAACATGTCATATGGATTCCCAATTGGATCTATCATGTATGCAATGTTATGCACTCATCCTATTATCTCATATGAATTGGACATGACGAGAGGATATGTACTCATCCATTATCTAGTATGTATTAGACATGACAAACAGATATTTGTCAGATCCTACTGAAGGTCACTAGACTACCACAAAGAACATCCTTAAGTACTTGACAATCATTACAAGGACATGTTCCTTAGTGATGGTAATGATAAAGAGTTGGTGTAAAGTGTTACACCAATGCAAGCCTCCAAAATGATAAAGAAAACTAATGAGTGCAATATAAATTTATGTTTGACCTTAAAATAAGAAATGTAACTCTGGAATGTTCCAAGCAAGAGACACTTGTTAAATTTGACAATAAAAGTCGAGTATCTCATTGTAATGTAAATAGGATAGGATATTGTATGGATCTATAAGTTCATATAGATGAACTTGTAGGAGGTTAAAGCAATTAATGACATAGTAGCGATATTGTGACAATAATGGATATTACTTTTTAGGCAAGTAATCTCAGATAGCACACTACAACACTTCCATCTCATATGAGAAGTCGTACAGAGAGGGGATGTGAAACTTACAAAATACTGAATAAAAGCAAGTGTTGCTAACCCGCTATGAAAGCACCAGAGTGGCAGAAACATAAAGGAGATGTTAAGATCACTTAGAATAAGATTTTTGGGTGATTGGATCAAAGTACAAGTGGGAGTATGTTGGTATGTATGCCCATAGATCCAATCATATGATGATTGTAATGGGGCATCATATATTTGATTTGATTATTATTAAGGTAATTCTACTCTATTATGTTTGTTTCAATTATGAAATGATGGCACAAACATGGTAGATGTCTAGAGAATGTTGTTACTCGATGATATACATATTTTGGTTGACGACCTAAATAATGAGAACATATGTTTGATAAGGGTACATGCATTCTTGTTATGTCCCTAGTCGGATATTACTATGGATGTAACATAGACAACAATAATACATAAGACTAAGAGTGTATGTTGGTTGATGACAAAATTCCATTAGTCATGATATGTTATATCAAACCAAACACATAGGTACTTGTTAGAGAGCAATGTACCAGAAAGAGCCACATGAAGAGTGATACATGGATACCATGGAAAGGTAGTTAAAATCAACTCTCATAGTGATAGTGGTGATTTTGGTTCTTAGACATGAAATCAATACAATCATCACATGTTGTTCGTTGTGCTTTGACATCATCCAACATGACATTAAATAAGGTTTTCTATAAAGGTGAAGTAGATGGGATTTGTCCCTCCTACAAGAGTTTGATATCATGGCCACTTCATAAGCGAGGCTGAAAAATGTGTGGCCATACTTGTGTGACTCAATATGTGGCATGTGAGCTTACATGCATCTCATACAATCTACTCTAGTTCAAGGAACATGGATTGAATGTTGAGAGGATGACGATTTCATGCCTCGAGTTCAATCCGGATATTAGAGACAAATGAACTATACGACCATGACAACAATATCATGAATTGTAGGTTGAAGTTTTTCTCTAACTTTTCAAATTACTTGGGTATAAATGATGTGTTGTTGGATATTGCTCATTTATTTTGATGTCATTCATTGGTATGAACATTCACGTAAAACTGAATTTGGGACCTATAGGGTCAACACATAGGATGCACATAGAATAGGAGTTTATTCATTAATGTTGTTTAACTTGATTACTAAAGTGTTTATATGTTCAATTTAATCAACACTGGTTGAAAATTGACTGACTGAACTATGAATCGACTGGTTCAAGTATTGAATTGATCGATTCATGTGTCAAGTCAATTGGAAACAACATTGGTTGAACAATACCTAAACCAGGGGCATGAACTGACTCGTTCAAGGTCTAAGATGACCAATTTATGTGTTGACCATCTTATTCAATGATCAATTTGATTCAATCAAGGATTGATGCTGACATTAAGTTTTGCATTAATTGAATATTGAATACTAATGTGATTCAAAATATGAAAGCATATGAACCGTCTGGTTCACCATTTATAGCTTCTATAAAATTCATGAAATTTTTTTTGTTCGACTCTCAGACCGACTAGAAACCCTGACCTTGGCCCTCCTATAAATAGAGGGGCATTGGGGGCTTCCCAAACATAACAACAAGCTCAAACAATTGTTGTCCTCTCTGCTTGTGCTAAGCAAGACAACCTGAGCAAGTCCTAACCATAGAAGGGAGTGATAGCAAGTGAGAGACAATTGGGAGAAAATTAGCACTAGTACCCTAATGTTCAAAGGGATAACACCTTCCTGTTGGCTCTAGTAATGCAACGTGGAGTTCGGGTGGTCCACATGGACTACTCTAGAGGTGAGGAGGTGTTTTCCCCATTGGGAGGATGCAATCAACTGCCTTCCATGGTGATCAACCAGGAGGCCACTGCTGATATCCGTCCAAGTGTCACTTGAGAAGAGGCATATTGCAACAAGATACGTCACCTAACTTGCTCCAAGGCAAGATATAACTCATGTTACCTTCATTCCTAGATACATTGTTGTTTACGTGATTTGTTGTATTAGAAATAAGACATTAATTTTTTTTATTTCCATTACCTTATTTGTTACCTTTATTTCCCAACAATAGAATTAGACCTCCTCCATTAACTTATATTTATGGTATGGTTTGTTGGTCCTGGGGCTAACGGATATGATTTAGGCCCTAGATCTCATAAGTAAGAGGAGTTATAGGGAGTAGTTTGGATGGAGAGGAAAAGGTCAATAGAAGAGTCTAATTACAGATCTTAAGATTACAATATGTCAAGACATGGTTCATATAGTTGGAGGGTTACAATTAAGCAAGTAGTTGCTGAGAAGAAGGAGATGAAGATGGGGGCTCGTTTTTTGGATTTCCTTTCACGGTGTGTCGAGAAACTAGAGAAGGTTGCACTCAGTAGAGTTTTGACTATGTGAAGGTTGGCAGATTGTTGGTTTATAATGCACTGTGATTCACTAGTCGGGAATGATATATATATAGTGTGTTGGTCAATCTAAGGGATGGTGATTATAGTGTTTCTTTAAGGAAAAGGAAGTGTTGAGGAGGTGGAAAATGTTATGACCTATTTGTGAGAAGGTGCATGTGACAAGTACCATTGTCCCTTCTGACACACTGAGGTTTATAGGGAAGGAGTTGACGATCATTTATGGTCATGCCATAAGGGTTGAGGAATCATTACAGAGGAGGTAGACTAGGTTTCATCTCTATGGGTGCCCTAGTCATGGAAACAAACTTATCATTCCTACTACAAATCTGACTTGAGAAGGAAGGAGAGGAGATGGTGGTGGTTAGGTCAAGGAAAGGAGGAGAAAGGAAGAAATGAGAGGAAGAGGGAGGCGGGTGCCAATTACCATAGGGAAATAATTTTTGATCAAGAACGGGGAGAGGGCATGACTTCTGCATGAGAGAGAGAGGGGGAGAAATGATTTTAGACTCTAAAGACATTATTAGACTCTAAATATTCCTAGTATATTCTAAATTAGGGAAAAAGGATCCGAATAAAACATTAATGAAAATATACTAAGAAAATGGGGGACAAAACATGTATCTTGGATTGGTTATATTACAATACACCACCCTTTAAAAGGGATTTCATCCTAGAAATATATCCATGAATATCCTAGTATTCTTAGTTAATCTTTACAAATCATAAGATTTTAGTTCACTAGGTTGTTCTAAAGTCTCTTATCTTTCACCACAATAATGGGTAACAATTTATGTTAGTAGGATCCATAAACAATCATTTCTATTTGATTGTAGGACCAGTTTGAGATTTTTTTTATCCAAGCACATTATAACCATTGAGTCTGAGAAACTTAACTTGAATACAAAAAATCACCTAAATATATACTACTATTCCTATGATCATTACTATTATTGTTCTACTATATAATAATTATTACTCTTATAATCATTGTTCTTAACATACTACAAAACTTACATTAACTATGTACCATTTGATATGTGAGTGTAAACTTCAAAAACCATTTTAATTATCCAATTAATGTTTATGATGATCAAAAAATTTTTTTTGCCCTAACTATTTGGGAGTTACATTTATTTGACATTATTGCTGGAGATAACCAAGTTACCTATTGGAACTAGTAGTGTTTCTGACTATTTTTAAATTGAGAGACACTTTTAAGTCTACGAGACTGCACCCCTAAAAAGGATATATCTTTAACTTAGATAGTCATAAATAGGTGCAACAAGGGTGGGCCACTAAGTCTTTATTTATCTAGAACTTCTTCTTCATGCTCGCTAGATCACACTTAGGCCTGCGAACCCATGGTCGATCATTCTAGTCAAATGGTTTATTTCTAAATGGTTTCTTGATACTTCCTTTTGGTTATGACTTGGTTTTAAAAGTCATAGGTAATTTTTAGAACATTTTATTTTTTACACATATAATTTAATAATGAAAACAATATTAGAGATGAAAAGTTTGTGATGAAAATCCAAAAATGGAGTCAAAATCAATTCGAGAACCAAGTCAAGCATAATATTTACTAAACCACACACATACTACCATTTCATCATCACGTCAAACCATGAATACAAGTATGTGGGTGTACCAAAATATCTCTAACCAATATAATATGAGCGGGAAAAGGCTTCTTGTTACACATGGTCAACTTCTATCAGGTCCAACTAAGGTACGACATACTCCATTCTCCATTTCACTCTAATTGTAATCTACATTACCTCATCTTGATACATATAGGCCATATCATCAAGGCATGCTTAGTATCCACAGTGGACGTATGTGAGACATGCTAGAAGAATAATAAATGAAAGGGTTTAAGATGAGAAATAGGGTTAAGCCTAACTTAGAGATTTCAAGTGAACCTACACATCATAATTCCCAATCTAACCTCTTACAAAATAGAATGTAGGAATCACACACTACAATAGTCAATGCCTATGTGATGAGATATGGGTGATTAGGGTTAGTCAAAACTAAGTCTAAACTACATCGAGTGAAAGTTGAAACCCTAGTTGGTATTTCATGAATTAGGGATATGCATATCAACAACTTATATAGGGTCCTTATCTACATAATCAAGAAATTACATGGGATAACTAAAATAGTCAAGTCACTGACTGCAACATGGATCTAATACCATATTATAAAGAGTGTGGCCCGATAGACGATCCACTCTTCACTAAATTGACAAATAAAACTATCATATTCAAAAATAAAGAAAAGGATAAATTTCATTATTCCTCAAATGGTATATATATATATATATATATATATATATATATATATATATATATATATATATATATATATATATATATATATATATATTATAGAACATAAAATTTTATAAGAATAAAAAACAAAAATATTACAAAGTTGCATCTTATTTCATGTACGATTGTTCTTGACCATAAAAGGTAATACTACACATAAAATGGGTACATCTACTAGTACAGAAGTTCATTTGCAGAGTGTGATCGATCATTATAAGTCATCCTCATGTCGACATCCTAAAGGGGACCTTCTTTAGTCCTTGTAATTAAACACTCCTACACCTAGGTTATTTGAGGAATGACACCCAATAAAAGGAAGCAAAAATTTACGTGACATAACACTTCTGAGTATTTGGAAAACAAATACATTTGGATATTTCATATAATATGGGTATAAAAGTGTGGAGTCCCATTCAAGAGGGGGGGCAGTAGCAAGTAGGTAATTTCAAGGAAGAATATATAAGATAACGGGGCCTATAAAGAATTAAAAAACCTCAAAAAGTGTCTTTCTAGATTCATTTCATAATATATAAAATAAAAGTAGTTGCATGCATATATGATAGAGATCGTATATCTAAAATGGGTCCATAACACTAGAGGATCATGGCCTAGTAAAATAGGGGTGGAAACACACAACACAAGCAGAATATGGACGTCATGATATATAAATGGTTGTTCGCATGCACCAATACTCTAGATGAAAAGTCAAACATCCAAAATGAATAAATTGAGAAGCAAAACATATAGTTCAATCATATTTTAAATTTCCAAGTAATGAGGAAAGTGGGTTCCTATATTCTAAGTTCAAACAGATTCAAACAAACAATTTGGGAATTTAAGAATTAAAAAAAAGAATAATAATGATGATCAATAAAACATAATTGCCTCATTTAAGAAAAATAGGTAACAGTCACATAAATTTTCAAATGAAAATAGAGTTGCACATACCTAATCTTCACAACTAACCCTATCTCTAGGGGTGAAATTCACAGTTCATCGTTCTCTACCTAAAAGTGTTTTATACACACATTCATCCACAATTACCCTTCCATAATCAAATTTATATGTAAACATAGTATTGATTTCCTAACATCATATCGGGGTTTGGGAATACACATATGTGTACGTGATTATTACTTGAAGTCATATTTGACATCTCTAGTTATTATTTGTCAAAATTCATAATATATGATTGCAGTTCTTACCATGATAACTAGTTTTATTGGAAAAGATCATCTTATCTTCTGCTACATATCTTGAGAATTTCAAGGTAATTATTTATATATTTATTTTGGTCATATGTTCATACTTAGGTCTCATTATGTATATTAATACCATTATATTTCGTGAATTGAGCTAAAATATAGTCAATTCATATATAGTCCAGCTAACATATTAGCTCGTGCCTATCTTGTTAAAATAGAAGGCCAAATATATATATATATATATATATATATATATATATATGTATATATATATATGTATGTATATATATATATATATATATGTATATGTATATGTGTATATATATATATATATATATAAATATATATATATAAATATATATATATATACACATTCATACATACATACATACATACATATATATACACATATATATATACATATATATATATACACACACACACACACATATATATATATACATATATATACATATATATATATATATACATACATACATATATAGACATATATATATACATATATATACATACATACATATACATACATACTAGTAGATGCACATGCATCGCACGTGACATTTTTGTAGGAATATTTGATATGATCAACTTATTGGAAATATGTAGATTTTGACATTAAAAAGTTATGGAATATATTTCAAAACTAACAATCCAATGGATAGTGTTTTCTAGTTGCTAACACTATAAAAGATGAGTATCACTATAGTTACTATTTTTTTATTTCACTTGTCTTTGCAATGTCTTCTATTATCTTCATTCCCTATATATTTTGTTTACTAGGAGTGTATAATTTTTTTCTTTTATTTTTTGCAAACACAATTTTGTATTGATCATGTGAGTTGACCATCTCTTCATTGCCTTGAACTTTTTCTTGGCATTGAGAATCTTGCTCAACTTCATTTAGAACAACCTGACATCAACTTCTTTCTTGATGATGTCTTCAAAATTTTTCATTGAAATGCATGTGTAGTCTTATCTATTGATTCCAATCTTTATATTAACCTCTATTGTACAAGAGACTTTCTTTGTAAGGATATTCTCCAAAGTCCTCTTATAATTGCAATAAAAATAAAACTAACATAAAGATAATGTATAGATATTTAGAGATACCATGAAAGATGGAATGCAATAACTTTTGTTTTATTAGATCACTAGCGAATATATTCATCAAGTTTTCTGCTTCCTTCCAAAAGAAAGTTGCCCATATAGTTCCAGTATCATCAGCCATCTTAGCTCGTAAACAATATCTATATTGGTGTTGATAGAGAAGTAGATCAATGGGGTTACTTTATAGAAGATAGAATAACTTGAGAAATTTGGAGTATATATAATGATGTTACCTGAATTCGACCTTATCCACTATAAGTTTACAATTAGGACAATATTTCTCATCATCTTCAATCTTGATTTTCTTTTTGCATTGACCAATGTTCTACTCTTGATTAAACTTGCTTTTGTCTCCTCAGGAAGAGCTAACCCTTTACTTGAAACACACCCCAATAAATTCTGCTTTGAGAAGTGAGTTTGTTATCACTTCCTATAGGAGGGACACTTATAGGACAATTTTCCTCTCCCTACCCTCAGGGTCTAGGCCCAATGGCGGCCAAATTAGTGGCTACATGACAACCTAGGGCGTCCCCAACTATTGGAGAACATTGATAGTCCTGAGTCTTCACCATGGATAATGGGGAAGCTCAGGCTAATGCCAAATGATTCATAGAATGTAACCATCCCTAGAACTCTATTTGTATCCTTTACACAACCATACAATTTGGGTTATGAGTTCCATAATATGAACATAGGACTTCATGATATCATTGTACATACAATTAAATATTTATTTATTTTATTTCTACAAATAATTTCATTTCATGAAATCTCTCAACTATGCTTTGTTTGGATTTCAAGGACTTAGGATACATTTTGGAAGTCACTACCCCTAGTTTTTGTATCTTCTCATCCCTCCTTGAGAAACTAGTCATTTATGTTAAAAATATGAATAATGAATTCCCTACTGACTTTATCCTCCTTGATATGAGTGATTTTGATTTCATCATTGGAATAGTCTGGCTTTATAACATCTTTCCTTCTTGTCCTTTTTCTTGTACTTTACATCCTTCTGGTAGTCCACCCTTTTCTTGGACCTTTTTTGTGGTAGGACTTCTTGGTTTTGGGAAAATCATTCTTTTAATGACTCTTTTGTCCAGATTCATAGCAACTTGAAGTAGAGGAGAAGGATGGATTTCCTTTGAATTGCTTTCCCTTGGAATAGTTAGCTTCATGGTCACTAGGTGCTTCATCTTCACTTGAGGAAGGAAGAGATTGGAAAGCAAGTTGTTGTTGGAGAACAAGTGCCTCCACTTGATCTTTGAAAGCACTATCTTTGATCTTCTTAGATTCCTTTTCTTCTTACTTTTCATCTTCATCTTGTTTGTCAATTCTTGACTCATGAGCTTGAAGGTTGACAATGAGCTCTGCGGTGACAATGTCAGCAAGGCTTCTAACTTATTCTGTAGAGCTCACCTTGGATTCCCATCTCTTGGGGAGAGACCTTAGGATATTGGACTCGATGGTCCCTCTATCCATGGTGTGGCCCAAGGAAGTAAGTCCATTGATGATGGTATTAAGCCTAGTGTACATCTTGGCCACTCTCTCCTTCTTTCCCATTTTGAAGTTTTTCGGGAGACCCTTGAGAATGTAGATCTTGGACTCCTTGACTTGCTTTGTCTTCATAGGTGATGCACAACTTGTTGCATATCTCATGGGTTGTGTCCTAAGAAGAGATCAGGTTGAAATCAAAGGGAATGAGGGATGCACAGATTATTTGTATATCCTTTTGATTCAATTGTGCCTTATTGAGTATAGCTTCATCCCAAATATCTACATATCCCACCGGCTCCTTGTATTTAATGATGAGTAGTTTCCACATGTAGTATTTCATCCCTTGAAGGTAAAACTACATCCTCCTCTTCCTATAAAGGAAGTTTGTGTTGTTGAATATTGGGGGTCTCATGGAGAAACCACCTTCCTATTTAAGAGACCCAAGTAGGTTGTATCCCATCTTTTCACCTCGTAGGAGATTTGATAGAGAAGATTGTGTCTCATATGCCACTTGTTGGATTAATGGGCTCTAGAGGGAGCAAAATAGAGCTAAAAAGTACTTAAACAATATTCGTTAGACCCTCATGTTACTTAAAGATATGGGATTGCAAATATTGAATTTGTAGTGGAACTGAGCATACATATCAAGGATGGGAGAGATTGAACACATAGAATAACAAGCTACTTAAAGTTTTTCCAATATCTAAACTAGGAGAAAGTCAATCCACTACCTAGAGAGGTCAAACTCTAGGATTTTGTAACCAATGTATACATGTATTCCATTAAAAGACATACAAGATGACCTTCTTTTTCTAGGAAAAGGATCCCCAACCTCCTTCTTAAGGACCAAAATGAGCCAATAAACCAACCAAGGACTTGCCTATCCATTGAGATATAGTCTTCTACCTCTACAAGGCCTTACCCACTCTTGCAAGTAGCTGGACACCTTCGCCAAGGAGATGTCCTTATTGCACTGAGTCTTTTTCCTTGAAGGGTTTACCCAATGTACTCCTAGATCTTTAGCCTTGACTTTCTCCTTCACCTTGGAGAAGATTTTGCACCTTTTCCTTCCACTTTCTGAAGCTGTGCACTTTCTCCTTCACTTAAAGAAGCTTTCACCAACTTTATCTCAAGAAAGGGGTTGTGGAAAGGGAAGTTTTGAGAGCTTTACAATACTACAATGGAGTAGCTTTGTCACACATATCCTATCTCACTCATATTGACATTTTGAATTGCAAATAAGAGAGAGAAATGGGCTCAAGTGGACTATATGCACTCAAGTATATCTAGGAGTTTGAATAGCTTGAAGGATCAACCTTGTAATGAACGTCGAGATGACCAATTTGTAGTTGGGGATGTCCACTAGAGACTAGGAGCACTAAGGAACATTTTTTTGCCATTTTAGGTGTTGCAACAGATATAATTTTGAGTTTTCCAAGACTCAAACATTCAAAATCATTTTTATACACACTGCATACAATGCAATCAGCCGAATTTCAATAATGGTAACTCGACTAATTACACTATGTGACAAAGAAAATTTGAAGAATCAGTTGAGTCTATCCTAGATGAAACTCAAATGATCTCTTCAATCTAATTTTCTAGTGTAGGGTATCAGTTGAGTTTGTCTTGGGGTAAACTTGGCCGAACATGGGCATCTGCCAAGGTCAATCGAAGGCATCAGTGAAGTCTCTAGGAAGGAAACTCTACTGCTCAAACAACATGTGATCAATTTTGGAAAATGTCATTGGAGTAATTAAAAAATCAAATTAAGTGCTCATATTTTTTTCATCTTTATAACAAGTCACAACATCAATACAAGTGGTTACAAAAATATACCTAGGGGTTTTTGGGTGTTTTCCAACAAAGTACATTTTTACTACTTTTGATTTGAACTAGATCACACAAGGGATTCATTGAATTGATCCTTTTCTTGTACATAATTCCTGACAGTAAACTCAATTAGAGATATTAGATACATATGAATGGAATGGTTAAGTCTTCATCACACTATGAACAATGTATAACCCTTAGGTCAACAAACATGTCATCTCACCACAAAATACTCATACCAACGAACATATCTTACGAAGCTGGTATGGAAACTTTTTTAATGGGAAGGGAAATCATGGCTTGATGTCCATGAAAAATCCCTCAAAAATACCCTTTCTCGCCCTTTGTTTGTAAACCCTAGATATCACCACACACCCTATAAATACCCTACCCTAGCCTTCACCTTGAACCCTAGAACATGAGTGACACCACTCTAACCATGGGATCTCTATCTTACTCCCACTCCTTTTCTCTCTAGAGAGTACCTCTATTGCAGTCACTGTTTCATGTGATTTGGTAGCCTTGGGAGGGTGATGCGATGATTTTGAGTCGCATTTATAAACCTGTTTGATATGTGTTTTATGCTTTTATTAGTCATTTTTATGGTTAATGTTGCATAATTCATCCACTTTGGTCTTTGATACTATTTTATGTCAAATCCCCTTTATTTCATCATTTTGAGCATTAATTGTCAAAATATTATTATTTGTGTGAATTTATGTGGTTTCGTGTTTGAATTTCAGAGAAAACAAGTATCTGCTTCTGTTGATACCATCGACAGGACCACAGGTTGCCAGCCGCGAGTATTAGCAAAGAGTCGATACTATTGACAGTGATGTCGATGGTATCGAGCTACCATCAGGTTGCTGGTGAAAAAGCAGTTGATAGTATCGACACCAAGTCGATACCATCGACGCACGGAGGCTACAACGATGCTTAAAGACAAAACCGACGCCTATACATGTCGATACCATCGACCCAAGTCGATGGTATCGAGTCAGTATTAGTCGCGACAGAAGAAAAGGAAAGAAAGCCAGCCGATCAGCGCTAGGTCGATACCATCGACCCGCGTCGATGGTATCGACACCGTCAGATACTAGTTTGATTCAGAATGATCTTAATCGGACGACCATGGTTAATTAGCGACTTAATTCGGGAGATATACCTAATGACGACGCCCAGGACTGGGGGCATCACGTCATTAGCCGCTGTACACATCCCGGAGAGCAAAGAGAGGAGAACGGAGGCCAGAAGCTCATACGAGTTGATCCAGACACCGAAGAAGATGGATTCCACCACCGGAAGGTGGGAGAGCACGTGTTCTACGCGGAGGATCAACCAGTTCTTCTCCGTTCAGGGGTTTCACCTCTCATTTCATGTTTTTCATATGATTTCCCCTATCTCTACCATGTACTTGCTTGATATGAACATGCAGGGCTAATCCCCTTCGTCTTTAGGACCGGGAGTAGCCTGGGAATTCATTGTATGACAATTTTATAATAGTAATTCATATTTTATCTCCTAAATCCGTGGTATGATTTCATTTTCTCAATATATTGTTATGTTTGATCACCATAATAATAACCTAATGTCCTTAATCACTTTGAAAGAAGGATTAACGGCTGAAAAGAGACAAAATTCGCATTAATCGACAAATCCCTTGAACAAGGTGGTGTAAAATTAATGGTGGATACTGAGAGATCGTTCATAATGCACCTAGTTTAGGGTATAGGTTACTACGACGGTGGAACCGACCTAGACTTAGGTAGTGAATTGCACCACGACAGTGGAAAATTCTGTTTTCTGGCCACTACCCGAATAGAGAGATAAAAATTGTGGCATTATATAAAATCTAATACAATGAAAACTTACGGTGAAACCGCAATCCTAAAGATACCCTTTTGAATTGATTAAATCAACATTTAATCGATCGTTTGTTTTGTTTGTCTTTATTTTTCTTTTAATTTTAACAACAACTCTCAACTTGTTAATTGGCTTAGCTGATCGCGAGTAGTTAGTAGGAGTCCCCGACGATTGCACGTATCCCTGAGTTCAACTCGGGCCTCACAAAGGCCTGTACTACTCGACGTGTTCACTTGCGTTTCTACGCACAGTAAAATCAACGTCAAGTTTTTGGCGCCGTTGCCGTGGAAACAAAAAATTTTTGGCACTTCGAGTGTTGTGAGCGGCCACTCTAGGCCACCTTTTTATTTTTTTTTATCATTCCAAAAATTCATAATCTATTTTTTTTATATTTTCAATCATTAAGCACTGTACTAAATTTAATCTTGCTATTTTCAGGTACTGTGCATGGTGCAGACGCAATTTAGATGATGAGTTTGTGGAGTCCTGGGACCATATGGTGGAGGTTTTCTTTGAGAGGTTCTTTCCTCCTGAGAAGACCAACGACATGATCAAGAAGATCCATAACTTTACCCAACAGGCAGGTGAGACATATTCTGAGACCTGGGAGAGGTTTCAGGTCATGCTGAGACGGTGCCCGCATCACGGGCTCGATAAAGAAACACAGGTAAAGATCTTCTATTTTTCTCTCTCCGAGCACGATAGGAGCAACCTTGATTCAGCTGGGTCAGGATTCTTTTTGAACAACACGGATACTAGGTGTTGGGAGATATTAAAGAACATGGCTAGGAAACAATCATGGGGCGAAAGAGGCGCCGTGGAGCAGGTCCGAGCAGTAGGAGAATCTAAGGCAATCAAAGAAATGAATGAGAAGATGGATCTTCTCGCAAAGAAATTGCTTGCAAAGGAGGATACTGAGTCCGAGGACGAGGCTCAAGTGAAATTTATGAGGCAGCAGCCAGGTTACAGGAACAACGACTACGCATGGAGAAAAGACAATAAGTTCTCGTGGAAGGACCCAAATAATTTTCTGCAGGATCCAGATGCCAAACCCTAGCCAATAGCAGAGGATAAGAGCACAGAGCTTCTCAATCAGGTGATAAAGCAAAATCAAGAACTCATGACTACGTTCGGCCAGCAAATTAAACAGCAAGGGGAGTTTATGAATCAGTTTGGGCAAACACTGCAGAGCCATGGGGCAGAAATGAGGACCATTGAGACATCTATGGCACAGATGGCAGCAGAGATAGCCAGTTTCAAGAAACCGACGCATCCAGGTTTTCCGGGAAACACCAATGTTCCAGGGGGAAACCAACAGGAAAAGGCCATCTTGCTGAGAAGCGGCAAGAAATTGTTAAATCCAAGGGCTGAGGAGACAAGCACACCACAAGCTGAAGTAGAAGGTGAAGCCAATGAGGAGCAGCCCGCACCAGTCACAGATCCAGTCAATGACACAGTTGTGGATTCTACTGAAGACCCGATTGTAGAGGAGGAAGGACCTCAGAAAATGACACCCTATGTGCCACCGCATCAAAGGGCACAAGCGGTCCTGGTCCTGTATCCAAACAGTGCCAAGGCAAGGAAGGTAGATGCACAATTTAAGAAGTTCTTAGACAGTTTCAGGAAGCTTTCAGTCAATATCCCTCTATTGGAAGCCATTGAGCAAATCCCGTCTTACGGGAAATTTCTAAAGGACATCATTACTAAGAAGAGGAAAATTCCGGATACAGAGGTTGTCACGCTCAAAGAGCAAGTGAGTGCCTTCATCATGGGCACTTTACCGCCAAAGAGGCAAGATCCATGTTGTTTTAACATTTCTTGTTATATTGGAAAAGTCAAATTTGGTGAAGCATTATGTGACTCAGGGGCAAACATCAACTTGATGCCCCTTTCTACATTCAAAAAGCTGGGATTGAAGGAGTCACGGCCAAGCAACATGACTATTCAATTGGCAGACAATTTGGTGGTAAAGCCATATGGAATCTGTGAAGATGTGTTAGTGAAAGTGGACATATTTGTTTTTCCAGCAGATTTTGTAGTCATTGAGATGCAGGATGAACATGGCAATGAGCTATTACTTGGACGTCCTTTCCAAGCTACAGCCGACATGATTTTAGAGATGGGGAGAGGTTGTTTGACCTTGGGTATAGCCGATGACTGATTTGAGATGGTCATGCCCTCTAGTATTGTGTCATCTAAAGCAAAGGAACAATGTCGTGTGGTAAAACATCTGGATAATAATATTTCACTCTGTCTTGGGAAGCCATTTCTGGACATTTCTCATGTGATGAGAAAAGTGGACAATGGAACTTTGGATGTGGACATCATGGAACACACCAAGGTAGTATCTCTGTGTAAAGCTGTAGGGTTCCCTAATGATGAGGATGAGGATAGTCCGCCTTCTACGGAAGATGATGTTATTACAATTTCTATTTTTGATGCATATCCTAAATTACCATTGGAGGCTTGCTTGATAAATATTACACATGATTAGATGCGGAGCAAATCACTCAAGGAGTGCGCCAAAATGCTTCAGATGCTTCCATGCTTCTATGCGAGGCATTATGAAGATTTAGGTGAACTTCCCCCGCCGCTTCAATCATCTCTGGTCAGCCCGCCAGAGTTAGAATTAAAGCCGCTGCCACCGCATCTCAAATATGTCTTTCTAGCTGAGGAAGACAAGCTACTTGTGATCATTTCTACTTATTTGAGTGTGGATGAGGAGGAACAATTGTTGATAGTGCTGAAGAACCACCGAGGAGCTTTTGGGTGGTCCGTTGCATATATCAAGGGGATTTCCACTACATTGTGTCAGCATAAGATTCGGCTTGAGGAGGGAGCCAAGCCCGTGATCCAACCTCAACGACGTCTCAATCCAAGCATGATGGAGGTTGTGAAGAAGGAGGTTATCAAACTTCTTGCTGCAGGTATCATTTACGCAATATCAGACTCGACATGGGTGAGTCCCACACAGGTAGTCCCTAAAAAGGGGGGAATTACTGTCACCCAACATATTTTAAATGAACCTATCACCACCCGATTGGTAACCGGGTGGCGAGTTTGTATTTATTACCTCCGTCTGAATGCCGCTATGCTAAAGGATCATTTTCCTTTACCTTTTATCGATCAAAAATCTAGAGCGTCTTGCCGACCGATCGCACTTCTGTTTTCTTGACGGGTACTCGGGGTACAACCAGATTTCAATTGATCCTTCGAACCAAGAGAAATCTACTTTCACTTGTCCCTATGGGACTTTCGTGTATCGTCGAATGCCTTTTGGTTTATGCAATGCACCTACGACTTTTCAGCGTTGTATGCTCGCTATTTTTTCTGACATGGTAGAACGCTGTCTTGAGGTGTTTATGGATGACTTTTCGGTGTATGGTGCATCATTTGATGAATGTATCTATAATCTGGATAAAGTTTTACAGCACTGCGAGGACACACATTTGGTCCTCAACTGGGAAAAATGTCACATGATGGTGACTGAGGGGATAGTGCTAGGAAACAAGGTGTCTAGCAAAGGTTTAGAGGTGGATGCGGTAAAATTTGAAGTTATTTCCAAGTTACCCCCACCAAATTCTATTAAAGGGGTAAGGATTTTCTTGGGACATGCCGGATTTTATCGTCGGTTTATAAAAGACTTTTCAAAAATTGTGAAACCTCTATCCGAACTGCTAGAGAAAGACATTGTATTTGATTTCAATGACAAATGTCTACATGCGTTAGACGTGTTGTTATGACCCGTTTTAAAGCCTATTGGTAAGCAGTATGATTTGAGCCTAATTAAAGTTATTTGAGTTAATTTATGTGCTCATGAGGTAGTTAGTGAATCATTAACTTGATTTAGTTGAATCAAGCACATAAGATCAATTGGTGCATAATTAAGATGATTAAATTGATTAAAGTAATAATTGGATGCAATTGGAATGTTGAATCAGTAAAACAATGTGATTAGCATGTTTTCATGCCTTGGGTTTGTAGTGGGCCTCATTCTTGAAGTTTCGCAAAAGAAATCATTTGAATCGGATATTCGAGGCAAAAGATACGAGAATTTCAAGTTTTAGGGTTGGAAATGTAATTTTTCCAAATTATTAACCCATTTATGTGGGTCGGCAACCTGTTGTCTATCTTCTTCCTGTTAATACCATCCCGATATAACAGGGTGAGCGGCGCACACCCAGCAGCCATCGACCGACCAGGCAAAGAAGAATCGAGGCGATTTCGGGGTGATCTCTGCCCTTGGCTTCGTCCAGTGATAGCCTAGCCTCCGTTCTTCTTCTTTTTCTTCTTCTTCTACCTCTCTTCCTCTTCCCCTACTTCCTTTCTTGGCAAGCGGCATCTACAGCAGCCGTAGCTGTGTTTTACAGCAGCAATTGGGTGCCGTTTTGGGCACCTAGCAGCCAAGAAGCTTCCCTTGAGCTCGGCTATGAGGCTAGGATCCCAATCCGTAGCCAATTGCTGTGATTAGGCACTTAGCTAGCAAGGGCAGCGCTAGACTAGTGAGAGGAGCAACACCTACAGTAACGGCCATGGCGTCCTTTTGGCGTGGGAAGCAGCGATTCGACGCCATCGACCTCGGCTTGGAGTTCTAAGTTCGAAATAGCAGCCCTAGCTCATAAGTAGCTGTTCTATTGAGATCCTAGCTACTTCATCGCCAACCTGTGGGTGAGCGTGAAGCAGCTTGCCGTGAACAGCAACAGTAAAAGCCAAATCAAAGGAAGAAGACAACCCAATTTCTCCTGGAATCAGGCCTTGGACGCATCTCCGGACGAATCCGGACAGTCCAAATCGCTGTGAGTGGGGTTTCATTTATTTATCATTAATAAACTCAGGCGTTTGAATATTTTCTGTTTTGTGCGCGAATTACGCTGATAACAGGCGTTATCAGGCGTCGGGCAGCGTTTGGTGTCACCCGACTTTTTATTTCATAAAATGCTTTTAGACGCTGTTATATGATTTAGTTTAGCATCTGATCAGTGTGAATTGAATCAGTGAATTTATATGGTTCATTGGAACTTGGAATACGTAATATGCTTAATGAAAATGATGAAATTTCCTGTATTATGGTTGCAATGTACTTGTTGATTTAAAAATGGATATTTAGCATGGAAACTGGATAAATGATACCGAGTTATGTTTAAAGATGACAAATGATGTATATGTGTTTAAAGTGATGTTCAGAATGTGAAATAAGTATGGTATGTGACATTCCAGTTTAAATGTTTATATGTTAATCAGTTAATAGACTTAGGTGCCCTAACACCGTAGAACCCCTTTTGAGAGGTCTACATCTAGGGGGGTGAAACTCGTGTTGCAACAATAATTGTGCGGAGTCACAGGCACGAGGATAGAGAAAGGCAGTGTTCAACAACAACGCGTGCGATGTCACGGTGACACTGGAGTATATAGGGGTTATTCAACATTAATCCGTGCTTGTGTCACGGTGGTAACCCGGTAAGACTCTCCGCATGTGTTCTCAGGTTTGAGGAGGAGTCTAGAGTTCACTCTTTTAAGAGTGTAGTGAGGCCTTGTGAGCCTAAGAGTCCTGCAGCAGACCAAGGATGGCAGTGAGACTTAGCATTTTCCGGGTGTGTCGCTAAGTCTTGTACGGTGGGATCGTAGTTCGCTACAGATCTTTATATGCAGAGTACACTGCATATGTTTAGGGCATAAAAAATGATAAATATGTACTCATATAGGATCACGGAAAGTTTTATATGTTAATGGATTTGAACTTCTATGCCTTTTCCCTATAACTGTTTAATTGTTTAAAATATCTGTTGTTGCATAGAAATGTGATTATTATCTGCAAATCTGCTATGTCATTAGAACTGCCCTACTTATACTGCACTTATGTTCTATTTTCAATTTTGTAAACCTGATGAGTTGTTTAGTGATAGCTAAATGAAATGCTATTCACTGAGCGAGTAGGCTCATACCTCTACTCAAACATTTTTCAGGTCATCATCAACAGCAGGAATCCGAAGGATCCTTTCATCCTAACGCTTAGTCTGTAGAAGGTATAAGTAGTTAGTAGTTAGAGGTCTCTTAGTCCTTTCCCCTCGATCTTTGGGACATGGTGTGGGTGCGAGAGAATGTGTATAAAGATGTAAATTAACTGTTATGCTTTATTTTATGTTGAACAATGTAATATGTTGTAGACTTTCTTTATATTGCTAGTCGGTTTAATACAAATGCTTCTGTAGTTTGTTTAGATTTAGTTTACAGCATAAATCAGATTATCTTTTTAATGTCTTGAAAATGTTTTAAAATCTCAAAGTTGGTTGGCTTGTGTGTAATCCCTCCGTCGCGCCCTAATCTCGTGATTTCTGGGTAATGCGAGATCGGGGTGTGACACGTGTTGAAGGAGAAACTGATTTCTGCGCCAGTTGTTCAAATGCCAGATTGGACTAAACCGTTCGAACTCATGTGTGACGCTTCTGATTTTGCGGTAGGAGCCGTGTTGGGGCAGTGGGTGGACAATAAACCCGCCGTGATTTTCTACGCTTCAAAGACTTTGAACGACGCACAATTAAATTATACAACTACTGAAAAAGAAATACTCGTCGTTGTTTCCGCTTTTGAAAAAATTCGGCAATATTTAGTTGGATCTAAAGTAGTCGTTTGGACTGACCATGCCACAATTAAATATTTAATGGAGAAAAAAGACGCAAAGCCTAGATTAATTAGGTGGATTTTGCTCTTACAAGAATTTGATATCGAAATCAAGGATAAAGTTGGGATTGAAAATGTCGTGGCGGATCATCTGTCTAGGTTAGAGAGGGTGGATGAAAAAGATTTAAATATACCCATAACCGAGACATTTCCGGATGAACATATTTTGAAAGTTAATTCTAAAGATCCTTGGTTTGCTGAGATTGTGAATTATTTGGCTTGGGGGATCATCCCGGAAGATTGGTCATATCAAGAGAAGAAAAGATTTTTCCATTCTTTACGATATTATTTTTGGGATGACCCGATTCTTCTTAAGCAATGTAGGGATGGTATCCTACACAGATGTGTGCCTGAGGTGGAGTACGAGAGTGTTCTCCGTCATTGCCACGCACTACCTACTGGAGGACACCATGCAAGCTCTCGTACGGCAACTAAAGTTCTGGAGAGTGGCCTTTATTGGACAACCTTGTTCCGAGACGCCTACGAGTTTGTAAGGCAATGTGACTCCTGCCAACGAGCATGTAATATTTCAAAGAGATAGGAGATGCCCCTAAATGTGTTCCAAGAAGTGGAGGTATTTGATCTGTGGGGCATAGATTTCATGGGACCCTTTATGTCCTCAAATTCAAATTTATATATTCTTTTAGCAGTTGATTACGTGTCGAAGTGGGTGGAAGCAATACCCACAAGGACTAACGATTCCACTATAGTATGCAGGTTTGTGAAAGAAAATATTTTCTGCAGGTTTGGAGTGCCCCGAATGATCATCAGTGATGGGGGTACGCATTTTAGGAATTAGAAGTTCTAGGCATTGTTGAAGAAATATGGGGTCAAACACAACATAGGTACCCCATATCACCCGCAGACTCAAGGATAGGTGAAGGTCTCCAATCATGAAATTAAGCAGATTTTGGAGCGTACGATGGCGTCCATGAAGAAGAATTGGAGTGCCCTACTACCGGATGCATTGTGGGCATACAAGACGGCTTACAAAACACCTATAGGCACCACACCTTTTAGGTTAGCATATGGTAGGGCTTGTCACTTACCGGTAGAGTTAGAGCACAAAGCACATTGGGCGCTTAGAAGGCTCAACTTGAGTTATGATGGAGCGGGGAGGAAGAGATTGCTTGAATTGAATGAGTTGGATGAGCTGCGGATGACGGCATATGAGAACTCGCGGATATACAAGGAGTGCACCAAGTTAATCCACGATTGCCACATCCAGTTGCGCACGTTCAAGAAAGGAGATAGTGTATTGTTGTTCAATTCACGACTGAAGTTGCATCCCGGGAAGCTCAAATCCGGGTGGAGTGGGTTGTTCGTGGTAGAAGAGGTCAAACCACACGGCGCAATCTTGGTGCGGGATGGTGAGACTACATTTTTTGTGAATGGACAAAGATTGAAGCTCTACTTTGGTGAAAATTACAAGAGGAAGGTGAATGAGGTCAAACTCATTTCACTTTTGGATGAATGAGGTGCCCAAAAGTCATCTAGCCTAAGACGTTAAATAAGGGTGCTTGTTGGGAGGCAACCTAACCATCGGTACCTTAGTTTAGTTCATGTACATTCGTAGGTTGACTTGTTTTGGTTTAATTTTTAGTGTAAAAAAGATACCGTGATCAGTTTGTTCTTTGTGCAGGCTGAGGCAGAGTCGATACCATCGACACATTGGTCGATGGTATCGACCATGGAATAGGTTGACTACTGTAGATTTTGCACTGCGTCGATACTATCGACGGCCTCGTAACAGGAAGATCGCAAAATCAAGGTCGATGGTATCGAGATGCCTGTCGATACCATCGAGATCTCTGAAGATTTACAGAAGAAATCGACTCAGGAAAGTCGATACCATCGACGGGTGTGTCGATGGTATCGACACTCTCAAGTGAAAAGGCGGCAGACGGGTCTCGCGAGGATTTGCCCTAATCAGAGGGTCGATACCATCGACACATGTCGGTGGTATCGACCATCCACGTCATCGATCCGCACGAATAAATCAACGGCGATCGCGGCATCAAGACGGTCGATCCAGGTGCAGCTTCGATACCATCGAAACATGTCGATGGTATCGACACGTCAGCGATCCGGGTTTCAAGATCCAGCCATCGACGACTGTCGATACCAGCGAGGGGGCGGATTGCATCGATAAGTGTCGATACCATCGACTCGCGTCGATGGTATCGATGGGTCAACAGTGGCGCCGGCCACATCTATTTAAGGGGAGTGATTGCGTCAGTTGACGTCACGCTTTCAGAGCAATCCCCTTCTCTTGTGCCGAGCGACCCCCCGAGCCATCCAAGCCCGACGACGAGCAGCACCGAGCGAAGGTCTTCATCGAGCGGAGATTAAACTCTCCAATCGTCACCGAGCTCTCTTTCTGATTGCCATTTCTCATCGCAAACATGGTGCATGTGGCCGGAGCTTCCTCCTCGCGCGCGACTCCAATGGACATCCCGGAATTCATGCCACCACCGCCAGCATCGATCTCACATCCCCGACTTGTCCATCCTTCCTCGGAGGTCCAGATGATCTACGAGGAGATCATGCCGAGGAAGATAGAACCCACCCGGTATGTGGACCAGGAGATGATCCGAGATCTCGGATTTGAGGCCAACTTGGCCTATGTTCTGCAAGGGCAATCCCGTCACACGGGGCGAAGGCCCGATGAGTTGCAATACCATGCTGATGGTCAGCCGTTCTTCAATGACTGGCCGACGTACAAAGAGTTGGTGGCAGAGTTCATGGCGTCGTTGCACGTCTGTGTCGTGCCCAATGACATAATAGCTACCGATCGTGAGTGGATCAAGGGCCGGGTTTCTTTCCGGTTGTACAACCACAACTACACCCTCACGCTCAAGCAGTTCAATAGGATTTTCAAATGGAACCATTCACAGTACGACCACCGGCGGCCAGACAACCGCACCGACTACGACACCATCTTCTCCGAGCTGGTGACGGTGTCACAAGGAAAGTCAGTGAGCTACCACAATGTCGCGGTAGCCTATTTCGAGCACCCTTTCATCCAGATCTTACACCGGATGCCCAGTTCCATAGTTTTTGCTCGGGATGATCTAGCCCTCAGCAATTTTCAGGGGTCGGACCTATTCTTTCTGTATAAACTCCTAAAGAAACAAGAATGCAATTGGGGTGCCTTCTTTCTGCAACAAGTATTGGATGTGAAGAGGAGTACGAGGAAAGCCCCGATTCACTTTGGCGGGCTCATCACCAAGCTGGCTTCATACCTCAGCTTCAATTTCCAGACCCTCACTCCTCTATCTACTAGGAGCAAGGTGAACTTGCAACATTTGCACCGGTCCAATCTCCTACTTCTTTGAGATGGTTTGGCGTATGCGCATTGCCACGTCAATCAAGCACATCAATAATGTTCTCTTCCTGATCCCGTTTTCAACATCGAAGGTGCACAACACTTCCAGTGGACAATCATACTCATCGCCGACTCTGATGAAGAAGGCGGCAACGACGGTGGAGATGACAGAAATGACGGCGAGGCTGAGGAGGAAGAGGAGGCATTCACACCTCTTCGAGCACGAGTGGCACCATGGAAGCGTCCTCGGATGCATCCAGGTGCATCTTCATCATCACAGCCTATGCCACCACCACCAACCTCGCAGCCAAGCGAGGATGCCTATTCTGTGCAGGGCATGTACGCGATGCTGCAAAACATCCAGCAGACCCAGCATAGCCACACAGCCACCTATGCCGATATTCAAGATACTACCAACCGGCTCTTTGTCAATCAGCAGGCGATGTTTGAGAATGAGCGCCTTCTTTTCGAGAATCAGCAGAACATCCATGATAGGTTGCACAGGATGGAGGTGCAACAACAGCCGTTCTTCGATCATTACTGGAGCCAGAATTATTTTGGGGGGTCTCCACAGCCTCCGCCGATGCCCCAGTACGATCCGACATTCGAGGGGTAGTACCCGTCTTGGGACCCCACGATGTCGCAGTACCCGCCTCCACCACCACAGGAGTGATCCGGTATCACTGTTCCAATCTTTAAGTTTGGTTTTGACTATGAGGCCATAGTCGAATTCAAGCTTAGGGGGGTAGTTGGAACAACTTTATCTTTTATTGTTTTAGTTTTTAACTTTATTGTTTTTGTTCGTGTTATTTGTTTCTTGCAATTTTAGTTTTTGTAGGATCCACATACTATCTAGTGTAATCGTGGATGTCATAAAGTTTGTGTCATCTCATTAATTGTACATGGGAAAATTAAGGGAAATTTAAAATTTTTGTGTGCTTGGAAAGCTTGTTTTGTTTAACCTTGGGCACATATCATACGAAAATGATTGGTTTTGTCAACTTTAAAACAAAATTTCACAACTGTACCCCTAATGATTCATGAAAGTGGACTAAAATGGTTGTTTGATCCTAAACTGACCAAATGGTAATGAGACTCTAATTGGATGTAAGAGAGAGAAACCTCTTAACTACTACACAGGTCAGTAAGGAGGGACACATAATATCTTTCTAAGGTTCAGTCATCTAGTCTTGTGATCTTTCCACCTCTTTACTTTTCACAATCCACCACAAGAATTGGAAGTACTTTACAGTTTTAACTTCTTTGACAACATTGCATATAGATAGGTCCGACATTGAATTTATTTCCATATGTTTTGCATATATAAAAAAAAGGAAAAAGTAGAATAGTGATACATGCATAAAGTAAATCATGTATCTCAATTTCTCATGCCATGTAGTTGCAGTCATAATTTTCATGCATAAAGTAAATCATGTATCTCAATTTTTCTCTAATGGTGAAATAAATTGTTCCATACCTTCTAAATAGTGCAAATTTCTGAGTATGAAGAAAAATAAGCCCAATAAAATATTCATTATCAATTATGGATATAAGGGTTGAAAAATGAAAAAAAAGAAAAAGAGAAAAAAAAATCTGAAAAATTTTCATACCAAAAAAAAAAGAGTTATGTAGAAGCAACAAGAATAAGAAGGAGAAAGGAACGTAATATCACCTGTATTTCAAGATAATTGAGTACATGATGTAGCTTAATTAGATGTCCATTTCGTTTTGAGATGGATGGTTAGTACATGCATCATTCCACCAAATTTTAGGCATTAGGGCATTTTTCATGTGCATTTGCATCATTTAGGACATTTTTATTTTATGCATGTTGAAACTGTATAATACTTCCACTTTCTTCCATGAACCACCCATCTTCATCCACCCGTTGTTCGAATTGGTAGGCCACCGTGAATTTCTCCTCACTAAGGTATATCAGGAGAACTGCTTCCATGTAGATGGTAGTTAGGGCGAGCAACATAGTATAGGAGCTCACAAGATGCACCAAGTCTGAACCAATGAGTTTTATTATGTTAACTGCCTTATGTGATAGTGTTCATCAGTTTTGAGGTCAATTTCTTTTATGGATGATTACTGTCGCCTTCAGGGTAATTACCGTTCCGTGGTTAGAGAGGGCCGGTATGTGAAGGTCCGGTGGGAGTCATATGGGATGTTGGTTGTGGTGTGTTGTTCTTCAGTTGACATTAGCAATTCTATTCTAAGGATTAGTTGCTCGAGGGCGAGCAACGTTCAAGCTTAGGGGAGTTTGATGCGATGATTTTGAGTCGCATTTATAGACATGTTTGATATGTGTTTTATTCTTTTATTAGTCATTTTTATGGTTAATGTTGCATAATTCATCCACTTTGGTCTTTGATACTATTTTATGTCAAATCCCCTTTATTTCATCATTTTGAGCATTAATTGTCAAAATATTATTATTTGTGTGAATTTATGTGGTTTCGTGTTTGAATTTCAGAGAAAACAAGTATCTTCTTCCGTCGATACCATCGACGAAAGTCGATACCATCGACCGGACCACAGGTTCCTAGCCACGAGTATCAGCAAAGAGTCGATACTATCGACAGTGATGTCAATGGTATCGAGCTACCATCAGGTTGCTGGCAAAAAAGCAGTCGATAGTATCGACACCAGGTCGATACCATCGACGCACGGAGGCTACAATGACGCTTAAAGACAAAACTGATGCCTATACATGTCGATACCATCGACCCAAGTCGATGGTATCGAGTCAATATTAGTCGCGACAGAAGAAAAGGAAAGAAAGCCAGCCGATCAGCGCTAGGTCGATACCATCGACCTGCGTCGATGGTATCGACACCGTCAGATACTAGTTTGATTCAGAATGATCTTAATCGGACGGTCGTGGTTAATTAGCGACTTAATTTGGGTGATATACCTAATGACGGCGCCCAAGACTGGGGGCATCACGTCATTAGCCGCTGCACACATCCCGGAGAGCAAAGAGAGGAGAACGGAGGCTAGAAGCTCATACGAGTTGATCCAGACACCGAAGAAGATGGATTCCACCACCGGAAGGCGGGAGAGGACGTGTTCTACGCGGAGGATCAACCGGTTCTTCTCCGTTTAGGGGTTTCACCTCTCATTTCACGTTTTTCATATGATTTCCCCTATCTCTACCATGTACTTGCTTGAGATGAGCATGCAGGGCTAATCCCCTTCGTCTTTAGGACCGGGTGTAGCCCGGGAATTCATTGTATGACAATTTTATAATAGTAATTCATATTTTATCTCCTAAATCCGTGGTATGATTTCATTTTCTCAATATATTGTTATGCTTGATCACCATAATAATAACCTAATGCCCTTAATCACTTTGAAAGAAGGATTAACGGCTGAAAAGAGACAGAATTCGCATTAATCGACAAATCCCTTGAACAAGGTGGTGTAAAATTAATGGTGGATACTGAGAGATCGTTCATAATGCACATAGTTTATGGTATAGGTTACTACGACGGTGGAACCGACCTAGACTTAGGTAGTGAATTGCACCACGACAGTGGGCAATTCTGTTTTCAAGCCACTACCCAGATAGAGAGATAAAAATTGAGGCATTATATAAAATCTAATACAATGAAAAGTCACGGTGAAACCGTAATCCTAAAGATACCCTTTTGAATTGATTAAATCAACATTTAAGCGATCATTTGTTTTGTTTGTCTTTATTTTTCTTTTAATTTTAACAACAACTCTCAACTTGTTAATCGGCTTAGCTAATCGCGAGTAGTTAGTAGGAGTCCCCGACGATTGCACGTATCCCTGAGTTCGACTCGGGCCTCACAAAGGCATGTACTACTCGACGCGTTCACTTGCGTTTCTAGGCACAGTAAAATCAACGTCAGAGGGGAATTCTGTTGGGTCTTTGGATCTTAGTTTTACCTTGAATGAAGACTAGATCTTGTGTTCGAGGGGATTCTCTTGACTTGGGGTGTGGTGAGTGTCTAGAACAAATTTGAGTCAAGCAATTCGAGCACCAATCAGTGAAACCAAGGATTTTGCGGTCGTCCGCTTTCCAAAAAGAGAGTATTTTTGTGCCTCTTTAACTAATATTTAAAAAAATAGCCTTATCTTGAGATGTTGATTAAAAATCCATACCTGAGCCAAAGATTTCGCATAACTAGTGTAATTTGATCAAAAAAGTGTGTAGAATCCCATAATTTAGGTTTCTTTACCTAATTCTTCCTCTAATTCCTAAAGTACATAATTATGCCTACTTTGGTGACTTTTAACACATGTAAACCATAATTTAATGAAAGTGGTAATCATATCTTGATTTGTTAGTCTTAATAAGTAAAGTTTGTCCCAATTTGATAAAAAACAACACCTTGGATCAAAATTAGGATTAAGGTTTCATATGTTGCCAAAATTGGGGTTTTAAAGTTAAAAAGCCTTAATATGTGATAATTAGTGTTTGGGAAGCCTAACCCTAATGTAGCCCTAATTTGAACCTAAAACCCCAACTATGGATTAAAATTAGTCTTAACTGATATTTTGTGAACAAAATATATATAGATGGGTATTAAACACTAATTACATGTTGATTGCTTGGTTTGTTGAAACTTCTCTTATTTGCATGGAAATTAAGTCATCCCTGAGGAAAGGTACCTAGTTAAGACTATGAATATTCACCTGATCCACTTCTAAGGTTTTCTAAAGTTTCATGAATGCATTGTAGTTAAACTTCTTGGTTGTTTGTTTAATTCCTATAATCATATATAAACATAACTTTCTCAAACCACACTTGTTATCTCTACAATTTTGAATATGAGTCGGTGGCCCCAGAAGATAATAGAAAGAGAGTCATTGAGATGCCTATGTCCAAACCCTAGATAGGGAAGGTCGTAAGAGGTCAAGCCCCAGATTGGGATGGTTGGCATGGAACGAAGTCTTAGATAGGGAATGTGGCTAAAGTTTAGTGTAGGGACAAAATCCCATGAGAGGACATGCCTAAGAGATTGGGCGAACACGTCTTGCAGAGTTATAATAGAAAATGCATATTTTATTATGTAATAATAATTGTTGCTATGATTTGTTATGTTGTTAGACCTACATGGGTATATTTTACTTCTCCTACATACTTAGTATAGAGACATACCGAAAACATTTTTGTTTCATGCTATTTTAGGTTAAACTATAACTTATTTGAGGATATGGACTTCTAGAGAAGATTACACAAAAGAAAAGATGATTAAAGTCTATTGACGTGGGATTTTATCGCACTAACAAACTCACTCAAGGTTGAAATCCTCGAGCTTTTACCAAAACCAAAGTGCAATAATACCACCCGCAAGTAGACAAGTCTTATCACAGTATAGTTAAGGATCGAACCCAAAGGACAATGTTTTTAAGAATCTTGTCAATCGAATCTAGTTCAAGTAAGACTAATATTTAGAACGATTGGTTGATTGAGATTAATTAAACTAATTGCAAGGAAGTAAAGAGAAGAATTAGAGTTGGATCTAGATTAATGATATGGAATCGCTGGGATGGTATCACGTTTCACCACCGCTACACATGCAAACACATTCAATCGCAAATAATTTAGGCAAGGTATAACTATCCAGATAGAGATGCTGCAAAACCCCCCATACAGGCATTAGGTCCGTGTAAGCATCAACTTAGGCATCAGATGTCTCATCACCATCCGGATCACTTATGGCTCCAAAGAAATCCCATTCTATTTCTAGTTTGGCAGTCAACCACATTAATCGTTAAGCAAGCAGGCAATTAATATTCGAGCAAACATCGATGATTAACAAGAAGATACAAAATCCAACTAAGGTTGTGAACCCCCTATGCAGGCGTTAGGTACACAGAAGCATCACTGAAGGCTAGATGGCTCACCCCTCATGGATCATACACTTACGACCTCAAGGAATCCCATTCTATTTCTAGTTTGGGAGTCAACTTGTTAAATGACATTCAATCCTACATATAGAAGTTCTCACAATGTAGGAAGAACAAAGATGAAAGCAAGCAATTAATCTAACTACGAACATAACGATTAACAATGAAATGAAAAGTTATATACATTGCCATGGAATGCTTAACAAAAAAACATGCTTGCATGGACAACAAGGTTAGTCCCCGCACCCCAGCGAAAAGGAACTACTCTCTCATGATACGAGAAACAAGAAGAATGAGGAAGAGAGAGAAATCCACCATGAGCACGGTGTAGGAGGTAGTCGTAGCTCGGTGAAGATGATGCGGTCCTCTACGCGTGTCGGAGCAGATCTGGATGTGAAATGGGAGATGCCAAGACAGACCAGACAGTCTCTCCCGCTCCGTCTTCCTTCACTTCTCAGTATCCTTGATTGCAACACATGTCGTAGGTGGAGTGAAACTGGCGTGGACGATCCTGGATCTGGATCGGACCTGTGTATAGGTAGTCTGTCGGCGTCTCGGACCCAATGCCCCAAATGGGGACTCTACTGGTCCTATTTATAGGCACAGATCTGGCCCTCACATTTTTAGTGTGATTCCAGTCCAAGCGGTCTTGTAGATATTTTTGGTTCAATCAGTTGAGTAAAATCTGACCAAACAGTCTTGGTAAAAATCTAATCCAAACGGTCTACGTGTCCTTCATTCGCTCTTCATTTCAGCCAAATAGTCTTCGCAACACTTTGCCAAACGGTTTCATCATTGCTTGCCCATTCAGTTTTGAATAATAGGCACAGCCATACGGTCTTCACGTGCTACTAATTGAACTGGTTTGCTAGTATTTTATTCAATCGGTCTCAGTTGCAAGTCATCATTCACGCCAAACGGTCTTGATGCCTTCCCTTATCCAAACAATTTGGTAATATTTTATTCAATCGGTCTCGATACTGCATGCAGACTCATGCACGTGATTTATCAAACGTTTGGTCAGCAACTTTGTCTATACGGTTTCGTAACTTCCTTCTTTTGCAAACGGTCTTGACTTATCTTTTTTAAACGGTTTCATGTAAATGTGCAGCTGATCGCTTTGGCATACAGTCTCGTAGCTGGGCTTCATTCGGTTTTGACACAAGAGAGGCAAACGGTCTGCATGCAATCCTGACCTCCAAACGATCTGCATTGCTGCCCTTCGGTCTTGGTAAATGTCTTTCACAAACGGTTTGGCAATTTGATAGCAAACGGTCAACTATATCAAACAGTCTTGCTGCATATTTTTCTCAAACAATTTTGCTAATTAAGCAGCAAACGGTCTTGAATCCCAGCCAATACTCCAAATGGTTTCACATGCAAACAGTCTTAGAGCCAATCATTATCAAACGGTTTTGCTATTCAGCTCATTCGGTCTTCATGCATTGCATGCTGCTCAAGTGTTCTTCACGTGATGAGGCTCCAAATAGTTTTGGATAGTGCATGTGCCCAAACGATTTCATGCAAAGTAGCAAATGGTTTCCAACATTGCTCATTCGGTTTGGCAGTGCACTATTGCATGCTTTCTCAAACGGTCTTATATGTAGCATTATTAAACCGGTCTCGCTGTATTCCTCCAAACGGTCCCATGCATGCATGCATGCACAAATGGTCTCCAGCTTCATTCGGTTAGGTAATTCATTCGGTTTGCATGCAGCAAACGATCTTCATCGCTCAGTCGTTCAAACGGTCTGAGACCGTGACCTCTCCAAACGGTTTTGAGGTGTGCCTCCAATCGGTCTCTGCTAGTCTATCGGTCTTGAGTCTGAGTGGGCTCAAACGGTCTTGAGACCGAATGGGCTCAAACAGTCTTGAGACCGAATGGGCTCAAACGGTCTTGAGACCAAATGCATGAATTCACTTGGTTAGATTGATTGGTCAGAACCAAGGGTGAGTGAAGGTTGACCCTAGCTGATTGTTTAGCTTATCAAGACCTACATCAAATCAACATAATTTCAGTTAAAATCATGATAATTGGACCAATTTAGTAATTTTGCAAATTTTGATATTCAGTAAATGAAATTGAATGCACTGAGTCGAATTTGACCCAATGTGGTGATTGAAATTCCTGACGAATATTCTTTCATCATCTATTGGAGGATTTATAAATAGATTTACTTTGATGTTGCAACATTAGTTTCCCTTTCCATCTAACTCCTCAGAGGATATTATATCTTCATATTGTTATCAAGCTCTTTTCCATTCAATGAAATTTCAAATGATTATTGGTTATATGCTAAATTTGTATCCTAGAAATATGGATAATGGACATTTCCCTCTCATTCCACCTTAATTGGGGATATGGGGGGGTGTTATAGCTACCTTGAGGACACCTACTTCTCCTGGATCATATTCAGTTTGGGTTTCAAAACGTTTCTTGACAACAACCCAAGCGTTGACAAAATTCGAGAATAAGAAGTTTCCTCCATATGAGGAGTCAGGGAACTATATGTTGTTGTGTTCAGCACCCTGATAGCACTTCTCAACCAAGTAAACATGAGAATATTGTGATGTGGGAAAGGTCAATGGAGCTCCTCAAGTCAATTCCAAGCTATAGCTAATGTTTCATCAGGAACCATGGTGAATTGCGTGATGTGTCCTCTAATTTGGATGGGGGTAGTACTTCTCTAGAAATTTAGACTAGAGATCTTCTAAAGTGGTGATGTAATCCCCCTCCATAAAATTGTACTTAGATTTTTCTTGAACAATCAGCGGGTATTTAAGGAGCCCAGGTGTGATTGCATCTTTAGAAATGCTTAGTATCTTGTGCAAGTCACAAAGGTCAGAGAAGTGTTGGAGGTGGTTTACACAACCATCACCTTTATTGACAATGAAAGCACTACTCTGGATAAAGGTGACTCACTGCATTTGGATCTAAAATTGCATGGTTGTGATGGAAAGAGGTAGAATTGGTTTTTGTGCTTCAGTGTGCTTAGGGACTAAGAAGTCCTTAAGTTTCTTATGTTGTTCTACTTCAAGTGTTGCAAAAGCTCATGATATCTTCTTGGAAGGCATGGTTGCCCTTTTTTGTTGGACAAGGCCTCTTTCTTGGAGGTCCAGATCATGGTTCACCCTATGCTTGATTTCTTCCTCGTCCATTCTATTCCCATAGGAACTATTAGGATGGTTGAAAGTCTTGTCAATCTCTAAATCAAATTTGAATCATGTGGCGTCAATTCTTTGGGAGCATCACCTACACACTCAGTACCTGAGAAGAGAGTTAACAACATGAGAAATAGAGGAAGAAAATTGTTCCAATAGATTCAATTGATTATCAATAATAAAGAAAAAAAATCTAATTATTCATAACAATGGGGTTCAATAGCTATTCATTGTCCCCAATAATGACATCAAAATTTAATGGAAGATATTTTCATGCAAAAAAATTCGCTATGAAGGATTACCCTAATTTTTAATGCCCTTAACACATTTGAAACTAACTTGCCCACATAAGGACGAAATACCTATTGTATAGTAAAGGTTTGAATTCCAAAGGACAACATTTTTAATAAATCAATTTGAACACAATTTTGAGAATAATACCTAAACCCAATTGTTTGAGAACAATTATGAACTAAGATTGGGATTAAGAATTGTAATGCATTATATGGATTAATCTAGAGGTTTAATACAGTATGTAAAGAACATTGGGACATATGGGTTACACCATCACCTCCTTCCTACCTATTTAATCGTTATAAATCAAATAATTCCTCAATAAGTAAACTCCATCCAAGTGATTTTTCCTCCTTATGGAATGGGAATCCATAAGGATTGAATTCTCTATGGGATGAAGGTCTTATTACCCATTGTTCACAATTCAGTCATCCTATAGTGTTCTTTTTTGATCGCATACAGAAAAATACACATTTGTTTGGTAATCCAAACTTTAATTTTTTTGTCTCTACACTTGGAATATGATATACATGCTAAGAAAAACTCAAATAGAAAGTAACAAGAAAATAAAAAACAATTTAACTTTATGAGGAAAAATTAAGTCTAATAACAACAAGATAGAGTGTGAGAAATGCAGCTACTTTGAATGCACCAGTGAGAAGGTCTTCTCACTTATGTTCAAAGAAGGAACATAAATACAAGAAGGATAAAAACAAATAATGTAACTAATGGAGAAGAGAGTTTTCAGTGGTCTCTAACTACCACAGTCTGCTTCCAGCTTCGATAATACCAAAGAACTATGCTAGGTTGATCTCATTATTAGTCATCTCCTATTTATTGTTATCTAACTTCCTATTTCTTGAGTGAGAATAGAAATGAATAATAATAAGGTCTGACCACCACTTTCGTTACCTAATTCTCTTGACCTAGTGAGTGTGCAATTTTGCACTATCTACCCTGATGATCAGGTAACCTGTAAGGGTGATCGGCCGATCTGTCACTTGCTGGAATGGTTGATGGGATTCTAATCATATGATCAGTGAGGAAGATTAGACGATCACCTCTTCATAAGATTTTTGAAGAGTCTATAGGATCAGGTGATCTGCAAGGGAGATCATCCAATCCAAATTTGGTCCATAACTTTGAAGTTATTGACATCGGGAGAGAAATTTATAATGTTAAGGGATCGACCGATCTTCAAGGAAGATCACTCACTCTAAGATTCCTTGTTGACTTTGCGCTATGGGTATATTACTAGATCTATATGACATATCCTCTGATCACTTGGTGATGGAAAATTATAGAGTGTTTGACATTTTCTACAGACTTTTGATCTATCTACCTTTAAGGGTGATCACTCAATTTGAAGGGTCATCTACGAAGTCTTAGGAATGGGCAGGTGGATTGGGTGATCTACTTTCTAGAATGTATTTTATAGCTTCAACTCTAATGTGAACTTTCTCAAATTTTGAATATGAGACTGGTGAAGAATTTCTTGAATGGTCTATAATTGATATGTGCTTTATTCAACATAAGAGAAAGAAAATTGATCAAAATCCTAGTTATTGAAGAAGGAGAACATAATTTATGAAACTCCGCAAACATGGTGTAACATATGATGGGTGATTTACAATATAGCTTGCCTTGTCTTATGGTTACATAATGTCTTAAAATAATCAAGCAATGAGGGAACCCTAATTGATTTACGTAGTGGTTGGATGATCATATGACTTTCCTATTTCTTGAGATATTGTAATGTAATCTATGATTAGAGTGAAGTGGGGAATGGTGGATGACGTGCTTTATTAGGGTATGATTGAATTTTACCATGCATTATAAGAAATCTTTATCCCTCCTATGATTACGTATTAGATATGTTGTCATATGCCCTTTGGTGTTTACAAAATTAGACCCATCTTATTGAAATGAAGTTATGATAGAACAACAACATATTTCTTATGTTGTGGAAAGTGGACGACTTGGTTCTTAGATTAAACTTGGAACCAATTTTGGATTTTCATTATAAAGCTTTTATCACACAAGTGATTTTCATATTAGATATATTTATAAAGACAAGATTTTAGATTTGTAGATGGTTTTTTGAATAAATTCGTGACCAAAAGGAAAGTTTGAGTGGTAGATTAATCCTCTAGTGAATAATCCCTCAACTGGCATGTTCAGCCCTGAGACCTTAATCCTAAGTACAAAGTAGAGTGTAAGAAGATGAATTGATGGATATATATGAGCTGGTTGATCAACCCATGTTCCCTCTTTTGATGGTTAGTTAGGTTATAAAGTAGTCCCTTTAAAGGTTGAAGCCTTGTACACCTTAACCATTAGGAGCATAACTTAACTTTTGACCATCCAAAGTAAATAGTTGTTGTAATAAGTAATGCATGAGTAATATCCTATGTTAGGTCATATGTATATGTTTATCACCTAACCAGGGTAGATGATAAGCCTTCCAAATTTTACACCATGAACAATACATATATAATTAAAATAATTTTGAAATCTTATATTCCCCATTCTAAAAATGGTGAACAAAGTAATCTAGATTACTAAAAAATTCATGATAATCTATGTAGGTGATGTAAATCATGTAAGAGTGTTATGACCCACACCGAGTTTAACTAGTAAGTACAGTGATTAGTGCATCACCATGTTGATTAAGCTAAGATAAGTGTGTTGGGTTTTAGGGGAGGCAGAGAAGGCAGCGGAAACAAAACAAATTTCCTCCCCAAACCCAGAACAAGGAAACACATCAACATCTATACAATAGGAAGGGATGGTTTGTGGAATCATAGCTTGTCCCGAGGCTTGCTCAGTGACAATACCTCGCACCTTGCGCGGTCTTCACCTCTAGTCTTGGATGGTGTTTGTGCAGCTCCTGGTCGCACCGGGACTGAAAACTCCTGGTCTCACCGAGATTGTCGGGATTGACAGTTGTCCTCCGAGCGATAGAAATCTCCCGCCTCTAAAGTAGTCCACACGTACCACCTGAAACTCCAATCTCCTTATTTCACAAGGAATTGGAAGGATTCGCCCCCTCCTGTCAGCGTACTAGTCACTGACACACTCTCCTGCCACCAGTCGCTTTCTACAGTTGTCTTTCCCTTGCTGTGCCTCCCTTATCGGGTAGCACTTTCTCGGGCTATCTCGGTTACCAAAACCAGAGAGAACGACAACTTCACAGAGCAACTAGTTGCATTGAGCTATTCTTTGAGAAGCCCCCAAAACCCCTATATATAGGAGGGTCATAGGACAGGGTTCTCTATCCCAGGCAATGCGGGACTAAAGCAGGAGTAGAAGGGTTTGAGATTTTCCACAAAAAAAACCAACTGCGCAACCTGAACCGATCATTTCACAACTGAAACGGTCGGTTGGGGACCTGAGCCGGTTAGTTGACACCTCAACCGATCGGTTGGGACCCATGAAATGGTCAGTTCACTTCTGAACCGGTCAGTTCGTGGTCCTGGTCAGTTCCCGATTGACTTTCCATCTTATGTTTCTAATTGGTATCAAATACCAATCCTTGTTCCAATCAAATTGGGCAAGTGAAATGAAAAGAAATTTCTCACCAATCCTACTTTCCCAACTTGCTCGGTTGCAACAATTGAACTGATCATTTCAACACTTGAAGAAATCGTTTCATCCTATCCATGAGCCGATCGACTCACCATCTGAGCCGATCGGTTCACCAAGCTGAGCTGATCGGTTCATCACATGAGCCGATCGGTTGGGAGTGCAGATGTGCAGAATCAGTCAATTGCAGTTTCAATCAATCTGATACTCTAATCAATCAGTGCAACACCTTCAACATTATGATATTGGGCTATCAATCAATTTAGTGTTTAATTGAACTACTAAACTCCTTTAGTAATCAATCTAAACATTGTTTGTGGACAAAACTCCTCTTCCAGGTTAAATCCTATGTGTGTGACCCTCCAGGTCCTTTTCACGTTGGCAGTGAAAGTCCATAACACTTATGACTTCACAAGAAAAGAGCGGTGCCTAGTCACACATCAGTGCTACCCAAGTGAAATAGAAAGTTGAAGAACAACGTTCAATCCTACAATCCGTGAATGGTGTTACAGTGAATGTATAATTCCTTTGTCACTGATATCCGAATGAACTTGAGGCATGGAACAGTCATCCTGTCAACGTTCATTCACTTTCTTGATCTGAGAGTAGATTGGAAGAGATATGTATGACATCAATATCACATACTGATTCACACATTCATGCACGCCTTTCTCAATCCTACTTGTCAAGCGGCCATGGATATCAAACTCCCTCAGGAGGGACAAATCCCATATCTATCACTCACCCCTCAAAAGCCCCATTTGTCAAAGCCACCCAATCATCACCTTTATAACAACCCATGTTTCAGGACTGCGTTTGATGATGTCAAAGTGTGCACAACGACATGTGTTGAGTGTAGTGATTTCGTGTCAAAGAATCACACTCACCACCATCACTGTGAGTACTGACTGTGAGTACCATGTCATGGTTCCATGTGTCAAACTCACGGTGGGTCTGTCTGGTACACTTGTTGTCTAACAAGTACCTATGTGTTTGGTTTGATATCTCTATATCATGACTAATGAGATTTTGTCATCAACCAACACCACAATCTAGTCTTGTGTGTCATTGCTGTCTATCTACCTCCCGTAATGACATCCGACTAGGGAAATAATGAGAATGTACAAACTCTTAGCATTTGTATGATCTCATCATTCAGGTCCTAAACCTGAAGGCATACACCACTGAGTACTATCATTCTCTAGACATTCAATCTATTCTATCACTATCTCATATGACTGAACCAGAAAGAATTGGAAGCTTGCCTTTGATGTTTATCAAATCAATCTTAATGTATGCCACCAATCATCCCATGATTGTCTCTCAGGGCATACTTACCAACAGACTCCCACTTGCATTGTGAGCCAATCACCCTTGAATCATATTCATAGTGATCTTCAAACATGTCCCACATGTTACTGTGCTCTAGTGCAAACATAGTGAGTTATGACAACACCTTGCCAAAGTCAGTTTTTAACTGCATGTCTCTCATCTCTTCGCTGTACGTCACATGTATGAGATGGTGTTGCCGTAATATGCGATCTAGTATTCCTTTGCTAACCTTTAGCCACATTGCATGATCAAGGATTCCATACTTGTCATCAATGAGAGGAATATCTATAAGTTCATCTCATGAACTTCCAGATCCATATAGTATCCACTGTTGTTCTCTAACACATAGATACTCGACATTTCCTTTTAAATAGTTTTATTGGAACACTTCCAGTTATCAACAAACTTTCACTTTTATATATCCTATATATATATTGCGATTAATTTTCTATCCTCTCAGAAGTTCGCATCAATGTAACTCTTTACATTGAACTCTTCCTTATCTCCATAGAACTAGTGCTTCTCAAGTACTTATCAAGTTCTCATGGTATTCCAGTAACCCTTACTGGAAGTAGACAGACATCCACTCGTCATGTCCCACATATGAGTTATCAGGATGAGCACATCATATTGCCTTGTCATACATACAAGATGATGAATGCATTTTGTTCTTGTCATGCAAGATAATGGGATGATTACATACATGATAGATCCATATCTATTCTTAGTGTTCCCATTCTTCATAAGAATTGTGCACTTGGCCTTGGGATACTAACTCCATGTAACATGGACAAGTTTTCTCCCACTGAATCTGTGCATACTGAACCCTTCAGTACAGATTGCCAATGTATGCTTTAATTTTTTAGGTCAAGAGGTTTTCAAGAACTATCTCTGTAGATCTCTATTCCTATCACATAGGAAACATCTCTATCTTCCTTAAAGATAATTTCCCCTTTTGGATTTCTATTCTAGAACATTTCCATTTCACATCAACATGTGGAATGTGAACACGCTCCCACTAAATCACAGATCCCTTCTTTATCTTTGACATATCAGTCAAACCTTTTGACTATATCATCAAAGTAAAGATCCAATTCTGAGTTGCTTGTACTCAATCAATCACATTGATTAGTCCATTGTAACTTATAGACTTCATTTGCATTAGTGGATTCATAAACCTTATAGGTTGTGTCACGTACACATCCTTGTTTTATTCCTCATAGGAATGCAGTTTTAGTATCCATATGCCAAATTTCTTAGTCATTAAGTTGCGATAAACAAGCATCATCCTTCTCAAAATGTTATCCATGTGTCTTAACACTTAAGATTCATTTGCACTTATGGATTTCATCCAATGGGTGCTACCATCAAGGTCATACCTTATGGTTCACATGGATGTCATTTAGGATGTAATGGTCATAGACCATAACTCAAAATTTGGTTCGTGATATTCATCTAGATAGTTGACTCATCACATGAACAACTCATCACATAGATAAACGAGGTGTATCTGTCAAGGATATAAGAACTTACAACTCCTTGTAATTCTTAATGTCCTTTATTAGTGTGGGGTATTCTTTAGAAGAATTTAGTTATTTGATAAACATTCTCTAACTCCTTAGAGTATGATTCCTTCTTCATTTAGACATCACCATGCCTTAATCATGAGTTCACTATGATACACTATCATAATCACTCATAAGGATCTCAAACATTTGGTCAAAGTATTTCATTCATTGATCTCATCAAGAATTAACACTTTACGAAATTTGCACTTCATCTATGATAATCTTGAATACTTCAAGATATTCATATTGGTATTTCTCTAAACACCTTTTGAAGTATTAGCATTCACTCAAATAGGTATGTAAATACATCACATGTATTATACCTAATTGGATAATCATTCTCCCACTACCATTAGTGAAGATTGATTAATCATGTACAAGAGATTCATGTCTCTTACTGGTTCTTTAACCAAAAGAGTCTAGATTTATCCATCACATGGAAACTAGAAATGAATTTCTCATGATTGATGCTAATTTGATTGTTTGAGTTATCAATAACTTTAGGTATCAATTTACTTATGCATACCATGTATCACAAGATAAACAAGGCATTGCCACAAAGATCATATCTTTACGATTGAAACATCAACTTTATTAATTGCCATCATTTTCATACAATATGCAAAAATAAAGTGTTTCTATCTATTGGAAATATATGAAATAGAAGTTCTCAACTCTATTTCGTGCCTTTAGGCTGAAATAAACTGAAAGATACTCCCATCTATGGCAGCAACACTTGCTCCAATAATGAGTACTTCTTTCTCGGTCCTTTCATAAAGGCCATCACTTCTTTATGGATCTTGCATATCATATATGACATATCCATATCTTGGTATCATATACCTCAGATAAAGAATCAGTTCATTTCATGATACCTTAGGTGGAGATCTCCATCCCCTTCTTCATCTTCTTTTTTTCTTCCAGATCTAGAGGGCAATTCCCTCATACACCCTTTCCCCATGTGCCTTGAGGCTGAAGACGGCTTGGATTGATGGATATCATCAAAACACTTCTTTACTTTGCCCTTGTCCTTGCCCTTAAGAATTACCTTTTCTTTGATCACATCAAAGATTATGGTTTGTCTTTCTTCATCTTTACCTCTACTATCCTCAACATGTCCAACAACTCTGTCAACGTTTGTCAAAGTTGTTCATGTTGTAGCTTATCATGAATTGTATGATTCTCGTAACATTTGCAGTATCATACCAATAGCCAACTCTTGGCTCAAAGGGAATCCTTCTTAGTCAGGTTTTCCACATACGCAATCACATTGAGTGTGTGAATACCTGACTAGATCTCCTTCTGTCATGACATACTAGGACAGTGTCTTGGAGACATCATATGTCTCATGTTGTCTCTGCAACTCATAGTTCAGAGAACACAACATCAATCATTCCTCATCAATGTATTCCTCGGTATGCTTCCATAAGCATACTTTCAGCCATTGACATGGTGGGATCGAGTTCATCTGGTTCTCGTATAACTAGGACTTAGAGCTTTCGCTCTTTGATTGAGAACACTTCTCATCATCCTAACCAGTCGTGGAATTATTCCCATTTAATTTGTTGGTCTTAAAGACCGATCGCAAATAAAGTGATTATTGTTGATTAACCATTTATTTTAACAAAAGGAAATATATGCAATTTTAGTCCAAAACTCTTTTGACTTATTTGATTGATTTGAAAAGTTGACGATAAAAATTAGGCCTTTAATTAATTATCACTCTCACTATTTTAGTTCAAATTGATAGCCCTCACCATCAATTCGGAAGATTGCAACGTACAACCTTCTAGTGGGTAAGATCCTGAAATCCTCTATGTCATGGACCAGCTAGGGCTGTCACCCACAACTTAGATCTCTCAGGTAGGAAACTCTTGCCAATTGCATCATATGCAATTCTTGATAAGATGTCATATGCAACTCTTTGCCATGATCACCTCTTTGCCTAAAGGTACTAGATCCCATCTAGATCACCTTGTTAAGTCTGACCCAAAGCAAACACGATGAATATGCACCCTGCTAGGGCAGACCCACATATCCATCCTTCACACTTCCACGAGATAGACGGTGCACCATGCTAGGGCGTGCCCACACTTGGTCGATCAAGCTTTTCATGTGTGTCACATTTGGAAGGCATCTAAAACTTAATATTTAATGAGGGATTTGGTTTTTATATACATATACATATCCAATCACCACAATACATAGTATGTATCATATACATGCTATATCCCACAGAAAACATGCAAAACAATAAAAGTGATGATTATGGCCATCCTAATGTGATTCCTCGAGCGAAGAGGAATCACGGTCATCTAGGTCTACATAAAATGCAACCTGTACAAGATGAACTCTATGCTTTGCCTTTCTGGGTTTGATCAACTCATCACATGAATGATCAGCTCACCATCAGACTGGTCGGCTGGGTGCCACCAGCTGATCGATGGGCTCCTCCAACCGATCGGTTCGCCTAGTCGTCGTGCATCTTTACATGGCCGCCACCCGCTTGTCTCGCTCCTCGAACCGGTCATCAACTGATCGGCTCACTCCTTGAACCAATCGTCTCAAACATCAACCGATCGGTTCACTCCTTGAACCGATCGTCTCATCTGTCGTCAGGATGTCTACCGTTCTCCGACATAATAGGAAATAAAATCTATCCTATTTTACATTGTAAAAAGAGAAACCTCGAGTTACATTCGAGGGGAGCAAAGGTAGGAAAGAAATCTCGAATTATTTAGAGTTACATCAAGAATAGGAGAAGGAAGATCAGTGCACAGACTGAGATGCAAGCAACCGCATACAACCATACACATATAGGGTTTATTGGCCATAACCACGCTATACAACCACCACAAAACTCGTTTAAGGGTGACACGTATCGAGTGCATTCATAATACATATCATATATGTAAATTGGGATTTGTGGATTTAGGATTGGACATGCATAAAGCCAATTTTATTTGCATCGTATGCAATAAATAAAGGTGACAAACAAAAATCGATCATATCGATAATCCCTAAAGTATAGAGCAGTTGACGTGGCTCTGATACCACTGTTGGGTTTTAGGGGAGGTAGAGAAGGCAGTAGAAACAAAAAAAATTTCCTCCCCAAACCCAGAACAAGGAAACGCGTCAACGTCTATACAATAGGAAGGGATGGTTTGTGGAATCATACCTTGTCCCAAGGCTTGCTCGGCGACAATACCTCACACCTTGCACGGTCTTCACCTCCGGTCTTTGACGGTGTCTGTGCAGCTCCTGGTCGCACCGGGACTGACAACTCCTGGTCTCACCGGGACTGTCGGGATTGACAGTTGTCCTCCAAGCGGCAGAAATCTCCCACCTCTAAAGTAGTCCACACGGACTACCTGGAACTCCAATCTCCTTGTCTCACAAGGAATTGGAAGGAGTCGCACCCTCTTGTCAGCGTACTAGTCACTAACACACTCTACTGCCACCAGACGCTTTCTGCAGTTGTCTTTCCCTTGCTGTGCCTCCCTTATCAGGTAGCACTTGCTCAGGCTCTCTCGGTTACCAAAACCAGAGAGAATGACAACTTCACAGAGCAACTGTTTGCATTGAGTTGTTCTTTCAGAAGCCCCCAAAACCCCTATTTATATAGGAGGGTCATGGGACATGGTTCTCTATCCCAAGCAATGCGGGACTAAAGCAGGAGTAGAAGGGTTCGAGATTTTCCACAAAAACAACCAACTGCGCAACCTAAACCGATCGTTTCACAACTGAAACGGTCGGTTGGGGACCTGAGCCAGTCGGTTGACACCTCAACCGATCGGTTAGGACCCATGAAATGGTCAGTTCACTTCTGAACCAGTCGGTTCGTGGTCCTGGTCAGTTCTCGACTGACTTTCCATCTTTTGTTTCTAATTGGTATCAAATACCAATCCTTGTTCCAATCAAATTGGGCAAGTGAAACGAAAAGAAATTTCTCACCAATCCTACTTTCCCAACTTGCTCGGTTGAAACAGTTGAACCGATCATTTCAACACTTGAAGCAATCATTTCATCCTGTCCATGATCCGATCGAATCACCATCTGAGCCGATCGGTCCACCAAGATGAGCCAATCGGTTCATCACATGAGCCATTCGGTTGGGAGTACAGATGTGCTGAATCAGTCAATTGTAGTTTCAATCAATCCGATACTCTAATCAATCAGTCCAACACCTTGAACATTATGATATTGAGCTATCAATCAATTGAGTGTTTAATTGAACTACTAAACTCCTTTAGTAATCAATCTAAACATTGTTTTTGGACAAAACTCCTCTTCTAGGTTAAATCCTATGTGTGTGACCCTCCAGGTCCTTTTCACGTTGGCAGTGGAAGTCCATAACACTTATGACTTCACAAGCAAAGAGCGGTGCCTAGTCACACATCAGTGCTACCCAAGTGAAATAGAAAGTTGGAGAACAACTTTCAATCCTACAATCCGTGAATGGTGTTACAGTGAATGTATAATTCCTTTGTCATTGATATCTGAATGAACTCGAGGCATGGAACAGTCATCCTGTCAACGTTCATTCACTTTCTTGATCTCAGAGTAGATTGGAAGAGATATGTATGACATCAATATCACATACTGATTCACACATGCGTGCATGCCTTTCTCAATCCTACTCCCCAAGTGGCAATGGATATCAAACTCCCTCAGGAGGGACAAATCCCATATCTATCACTCACCCCTCAAAAGCCCCATGTGTCAAAGCCACCCAATCATCACCTTTATAACAACCCATGTTTCAGGACTGTGTTTGATGATGTCAAAGTGTGCCCAACGACATGTGTTGAGTGTAGTGATTTCAGGTCAAAGAATCGCACTCACCACCATCATTGTGAGTACTGACTGTGACTACCATGTCATGGTTCCATGTCTCAAACTCACGGTGGGTCTGTCTGGTACACTTGTTCTCTAACAAGTACCTATGTGTTTGGTTTGATATCTCTATATCATGACTAATGAGATTCTGTCATCAACCAACACCACAATCTAGTCTTGTGTGTCATTGTTGTCTATCTACCTTCCACAATGACATCCGACTAGGGACATAATGAGAATGTACAAACTCTTAGCATCTGTATGATATCATCGTTCAGGTCCTGAACCTGAAGGCATATGTCATTGAGTACTGTCATTCTCTAGACATTCAATCTATTCTATCACTATCTCATATGACTGAACCAGAAAGAATTGGAAGCTTGCCTTTGATGTTTATCAAATCAATCTTAATGTATCCCACCAATCATCCCATGATTGGCTCTCAGGGCATACATACCAACAAAGTGTTCAAGATGTGATTAGTGATTCGATTACGTTGAGTCAATGTAGTAAGTATTCTTTCATGGTTTGAGGTTGTAGTGGATCTTGCGCTTGTATGTTTGCAAAAGAAATCACTTGAATCGGACCTTTGAGGCAAAAGTTATGATATTTTCAAGTTTCTTGGGTTGAAGCTGCAATTTACCCATTAATAGATGTATAAACCCCCTTTCCCTTATCTCTTTCCTCCCAATCGGTGTAGAGCACCCTTGAGTGGCACACAGCTGTGCTCGATCGTCTAGTAGAAGGGAGAGGAGCAGGGTGATCTTAGGGATCCTTAGAGCCGAGCCAACTTGGCGTCATCTTCCACCTTCTTTCCTCCTCTCTTCCTCGCCCTAGCTTGCGCCCTAACCACCCACGGCCCTGACCAGCTAGAGCAACAGTGTGACATCTATGCGGCGCTGGCCAGGAGCTGTTCTGGTACGAGTAGCACCTTGGGTCGACGCCCTTGACTCCGACCTTGAACCCCAAGCTCGAATCCACAACTCCTAGCCACGAGCAACACCTAGTCGAGCCCCTTTCCTCAACCTGTGCATGAGGTGGAGCTATTGTGTGAAGTAGGCCCGAATCCAGGATAGCGTCTAGGTTGAAGATGACCCCGCGAACGCCTAGAAGTCGGCTTTGTACAAATTTCTAGTTGATTTCGGCCATCTCGATCCTCTGTGAGTAGAATTTCACTCACTAAGCAAGTAATAACTCTATGAAATGGGTGATTTTGGTTAGATCTGTGTTAATCATGGGTAACAACGATTACCCAGGTGTTGTGCAGTCTTGGCATCGCCTGACTCCTTACTGCACAATTCTCTTCTCCACATTTTGCATGATTTTAATTTATTAACCGATCTGTATGATTTGGATTGTTGGCATATACACGGTTGATCAATTGCTAAATTGCTCAGTATAGAGGTTGACGATAGTAGCACATGACCTAGATTTTCAATAGTTGTACATTGTGGTATAAACCCAGGCTGTACGATTCTAGTAATTAACTAATTGCACATTTTCAAAAAAAAGTCGATGACCTGCAATGTTTCAATGGTAACCTATTTGCACGCTCCAAGTTATAGTTAATATGTGTGGTTAGTATTAATACAAATTGGCACGTTTCTCAAGGACATCATTAGAAATTCTCAATTATTATTAATAATTCTTTCCGTGATAAGTAATTAACTCTTAATTAAGTTATGTGTTGCACAACTCAGGATTTGGGTTGATGTGCATGTTTTTCAAGAAAGTAAAAATAATTTACAAGTGCAAATGATGATTATTTGTATGTCAAGTTATTAACTCTTATCAGTGTTTTAAGAAGTTCAATTGCATGATTCTAGTGCATAAAGTGCCAATTTGACATGTATTTTGTTTATTTAAGAATTTTAGTCTGTCTGTATGTATAGTATGATGATTACTCAGAATATCACAGTGTTTTGAATATACTGCTCTGCCAAGTTTAGAATGATATACATGTCGTATTATAAACTTCAAATAAATAGACATGGTACCATAGAGATACCAGAGTCAAGTATAAGTAAGGAAAAGTTACAATATAGTAAGAGATTTCCAAAAATAATAAAATAATAGACTCAGGAGCCCTGAACACCGGAGATTCCCTATGAGAGGTCTGTGTCGTAGGGAAGAAATGACGTAACCCTGGAAGTGTCTAGTTTACGGGGGTCAGAATGTACTAATAGGTGGTATGGGGGACGAAGCCCTAGTGGAAGTCTCCTTAAAAAAATACAGTATGTAGTGTCCAGCATCAACCATAGATCATGGTGGCACTAGAGTTTAGAAAAGCCAATAGGTGGCTTGACACTCCGCTTTTGTGCTCAGGTTAGAGGAGGAGTCCAATTTTTACAACCCACAGGTGTGCTGAGGCCAGAGAGCCATTTTCCTGTTGTAGACCAGTGATGTTGACATGCTTAGCATCTCGGGTGTGTCAGCTAAGTCTTGTATGGTAAGATTGTATTTCATTATGATTATTCATATGTAGAGTACACTGCATATGATCAGGGCATAAGCTAAAATATGATCATATTGTTTTAAAGAGTTTCTTATAAGTAAGAAAGGTTAAGAAAGATTTGAGTATTGTTTCATAGTAGTTGTTCTTTAAATGTAACATTGACATTCCTTGTTATTTTAACTGTATTGTTTTAGATCTTCTCAGTGTATAAGTTTTTGTATTTTATTTTAGTTTAATAAACATAAAATGAGTTATGTTCGATGGTTGGCTGAAATTATATTCACTGATCTAGTAGCTCACCAACCTACTAAAAATGTTTTTTAGGTCAACATCAGCATAGGAAGTTGAAGGATCTTATCACCCAAGCTCTTAAAAGGTATTTCATAGTTAGAATAGAGGTCTCTTAGTCCTTTCCCCTTGGTCCTTGGGGCATGTGGTGTGGTAGAGAGAGAATGTAATGTAATATGTAGTTTAGTTTTAAGTTATCTATTGTACTTTATATTCCGCATGAAAAATGTAATATGTTGTGTAAATCTACTTTACCGACCTAGTAAAGTAAATAGTTTTTGCTTCCACAGTTTAGTAAGATTTTATTTTATTCCAACGTATAAGATTTTCCTTTAGGTTAATTTTAAGTGATTAAGAAAAGAAAAAGTTAAGGGTGGTTTACTAAGGTTGACTCTCCGGTCTTCGGGGTCATTAGAGATGGCACGGGGATCGGGGCATGACATCGATTGGTATCAGAGCCTAGGTTGAGTACGTAGTTACTCTAAGTCAAGGTTAGGGGACGATAAGAGACCAATAGGATTAGGAATTAGGTGTTTTCCTTCTAACTGCAATTTTCTTACAGGAAGTGTTCTATTATACTATTGCAGATGGCAGGGAGAGGACGTGGTCATGAGGACCAAGATGAGAGCCACATTGGACCTGATCCTCAGGTGATGGGTCTAGGTGGTGGAGATGATGTGGATGAGGCATCAAGAATGTACATGATGTTTCTTGAGATCAGGTAAAAGTATAAGATGGAGAGGAAAGCTTCTATCTTGAGAAGCAAGGATCTGATGAGATCGTATGAGCTGGTTAAGAAGCTTAGAGGTATCGAGTTCATTGGAACTATGGACCCTACAGTGGCAGATGAATGCCTGAGACAATTAGAGAATGTGTTCTGTCTGATGGAGTTGTCTGAGGAAAGACAAATCAATCACACAATTTATTTGCTTAAAGGTGATGCAGAGCTCTGGTGGCATGGAGTGGAAGATAAAAGGAGGAACACGATATTGACTTGGAAAGATTTTGTTGATGAATTTCATCTTAAGTACTACCCACCTACCTTTCTAAGTGAGAAGATAAGACAACTATAGGACATCAGACAAGGGAATATGTTAGTGGGAGAATACGAGGCATATTTCACCAGGTTGGTAAATTTCTGCCCACAGCTCATCCCAAATGATGTAGAAAAGTGTAGAAGATTCCAACATGTATTGAGACCCAAAATTCAGCATAGTATATCTATAGTTGGCCGAAGAGAAAGAGATAACTTCAGAGAGTTTCTTGAGGCATCAAGACATATAGAGGAGTATGTGAACACTGATAAGCACTATGAGAATAGAAAGAGATCCAGAGACTTTGAAAGAGGACAAGCTAGTAGTGGACACCGAGGAGGTGGTGGTGGTCTCTTCTCAAAGCTTGGACGTGGATTTGGCTGTTACACTAAACAAGGATATGAAGATGTGATATCTTCTTAGAGTAGGGGAAGATCCAGTCCAGGGAGATGGAATAGTGTGTCAAGAGGAAGGTCTTCTGGATCATCGGCCTCAGTGACAGGTCTGCCAAAGAGAGAGATATAGATGTGTGATATCTGTGGAAAGCCGCACCGGTCAGTGTTGGGGTGCAAATTTTTAGGGTTATCACATCTGCTGATAGGTGGGACACTTTAGAAGGAAATGTCCCCAGTTTCAGCAAGTGGCAATACAGGGTTCCCAGTCACATTACCAGAATGTTCCGAGACAGGCTCCAGTTGGAGGAGTGAGTTCTTTAGTAGCTTCAGGTTTCCACATAGGAGGAGCACCCAGTGGAAGGGAAGGACAATGAGGACATCGTGGGAGAGGAAGAGCTTTAGGACGCTTCTTCTCTCTGATACAACAAGAAGGTATTGTTTCTTCCCGAGTAGCTACAGGAGAAATGCTACTCTTTAATAGCATTTCAGTTATAGTTTTGATAGATATGGGTGCTGATCACTCGTTTATACAGAGTTCTTTAGCTTGTGAGCTTAACATGTTAACCCAGGAGTTACCGTTTGAATTGTTGTTGAGGGTTCCGTTAGGTGAACCGACAGTGTTGACAAAATTTTGTCCTGAATGTTTATTGACATTTGGTGGTTAAACCATCACATTTAATCTTATACCCCTAGATGTTAACTCTTTTCAAGTTATCTTAGGTATGGATTGCCAAGAGACATATTGAGTTCAGCTCGACTGTTGGAAGAAGGAGGTTGTCTTTCAATAGGGTGGATTTTCTTGTGTCTTTTCTGGGGACAGGAAAGTTTTGCCTACATGTATCATATCAACCGCTGCAACTGATAAGATGCTGCAGAAAGATTGTGAGGCGTTCTTGGTACATGTAGTAGATACCAGAGAAGAGAAGAGCACAGTCAGCCTATGGGATGTGCCAGTGGTCTGTGACTCCCAGATATTTTCCAAGATGAGTTGCCAGGTCTACCTCCTAAAAGAGAGATAGACTTTGAGATCTAGGTGTTTCTAGGTAGTCACCTTGTAGCGCTGCCAGTCTATAGAATGGCACCTAGAGAGTTGAAGGAACTAAAGATCCAATTATAGGAGTTATTGGATAAGGGTTTCATTCAACCTAGTTCTTCACCATGGGGAGATCCTGTCTTGTTTTTGAATAAGAAAGATGGTACTATGAGGTTATGTATAGACTACAAACAGTTGAATAAGATCACCATCAAGAATAAGTACCCGTTGCCAAGAATAGATGATATGTTTGATCAATTGTGTGGAGCGACGATCTTTTCTACGATAGACATGAGATATGGATATCATCAATTGAGGATAAAGGATTTAGATATTCCTAAGTCGTCTTTTCAAAACAAGATACAGGCAGTATGAGTTTCTGGTCATGTCGTTTGGACTGACTAATGCCCTAGTAGCTTTCATGGATATGATGAACCGGATTTTCAAGCCGTTCTTGGATCAGTTCATAGTGGTTTTCATAGATGACATTCTGATTTATTCCAGAGATGATGAGCAACATGAGCAGCATTTGAGGATAGCGTTACAGTTGTTGAGACAGCACCAATTATATGCTAAGTTCAGTAAGTGTGAGTTTTGGTTAGCTGACGTATCTTTTCTTGAACATGTCATCTCAGGAGATGGAGTAAGTGTTGACCCTAAGAAAGTTGAGTCTGTTCTACAATGGGAGTATCCTAAAAATCCTACTAAGATCAGAAGCTTCTTAGGATTGGCAGGTTACTACAGGAGGTTCATCCAGAACTTCAGTGTTGTAGCATCACCTTTCACACGCTTAACGAGAAAGGATGCACCGTTTGTCTGGTCAGACAACTGTGAGAACATTTTTCAGATCTTGAAGATGAGGTTGACTACATCACTAGTGATGATCCTACTTGAGGAAGATAAAGGCTACACAATGTTTTGTGATGCTTCAAGAAGTGGTTAAGGTTGTGTGTTGATTGAGGAAGGCAACGTAGTAGCTTATGCATCTAGACAACTTAAGAAGAATTAGGAGAATTACCCAACACGTGATCTGGAGTTAGCTATAGTAGTTCATGCTCTTAAGACATGGCGCCACTATCTTTATGGTGAGGCGTGCCAGGTGTTTACGGATCATAAGAGCTTGAAATATATCTTCATCCAGAATGATTTGAATCTAAGCTAGCAGAGATGGTTAGAATTGATCAAGGATTATGAAGTGACGATAGATTATCATCCTGGAAAAGCAAATGTGGTAGCAGATGCCCTGAGCAGGAAGTCAAGTTCAACAGATTATGTATTCTCTATGGCATGTTTCAGGAGAGACCTGCTAGTAGAGGTGCGGAAGTTGAACTTAGACTTAGGAGTGACAAAATAGAGTGGTTTGATTACACAGATGCAAGTCAAGCCTATCTTTTATGATTAGATCAAGGAACTACAGTAGAGTGATAGTGAGCTATAGCAGATCATGCAGGACATGACAGGGGGAAAAAGACCAGAGTTTCGGTTTTCAAATGATGGTTTGTTGTATCAGCATGATAAGTTGTGTGTACCTAGAGACAGTGATTTGAAAGAACAAATTCTCAAGGAAGCACATGCATCGATGTACGCTATGCATCCAAGCAACACTAAGATGTATAGGAATCTTAAGGAGTTATACTGGTGGTCAGGTATGAAGAAGGATGTAGCCGAGTACGTGGCTAGGTGTAGTGTGTTCTAGTAGGTTAAGGTTGAGCATCAGAAACATGCAGGTACCTTGCAATCTCTTCCTATACCAGAGTGGAAGTGGGAACATATCACAATGGATTTTGTGGTAGGATTACCCAGGTTATCCAGAGGTTGTGACTCGATATGGGTAATTGTGGATAGACTGACTAAGTCTTCTCACTTTCTTCCTGTTAAATCAACCTTTGATGTCCCAAATTTGGCTAAGATATACGTGGATGAGATAGTCAAGTTGCATGGTATCCCAGTTTCAATAATATTAGATATAGATCCTAAGCTCACATCCAGGTTTTGGAATCAGTTGCATCATGCTTTAGGCACAAAGTTGAGATTCAGTATAGCTTTTCACCCACAGACAGATGGTCAGTCAGAGAGGACCAATTAGACTCTTGAGGACATGCTGAGAGCATGTGTCCTACATTTCAGAGGAAGTTGGGAAGAACACTTGAGCCTTATAGAGTTTGCATACAACAATAGTCACCATTCCAGTCTTGGTATGGCCCTGTGTGAAGCTCTCTATGGAAGAATGTGTAGATCACCCGTATGTTGGTACGAGGTGGGTGAAAAAGAGATTTTTGGACCAGAGATAGTGGATTTGACTACAGAAATTATTATAGTGATCAGAGAACAGTTGAAAGTTGCACAGGACAGGCAGAAGAGTTCCACTGAGAAGAGGTGTAGACCTCTTGAGTTTGAGGTTGGTGATGAAGTGTATCTGAAAGATTCACCGTGGAAAGGAGTGTTGAGGTTTGGCAAGAGAGGCAAACTTACTCCTAGGTTTATGGGCCCATATATTGTCATTGAGAGGATTGGACCTGTAGCCTACAAGATGGATTTGTAATCCGAGTTAGCTAATTTACATGATGTGTTTCATGTATTGATGCTGAAGAAGTGTTACCCTAGTACATAGAAGATAGTGGACCCAGAACCTGCACAGCTCAGAAAAGATGTGTCCTATGTTGAAGGACTAGTACAAATAGTTGATCGGAGAATTAAGAAGATCAAGAATCGAGAGATACCATTAGTGAAAGTTATGTGGAGGAACCACAACCTAGAGGAAACCATGTGGGAGCTTGATGCGATGATTTTGAGTCACATTTATCGACTTGTATCGCTAGTGTTTTATGCGTTTATTGGTCATTTTGGTGGTTAATATTGCATAATTCACTTACTTTAGTCTATAATTATTCTCAGTGTCAAATGTCTCTTATTTTATTGTTTTGAGCATAAATGATTATGATAATAGGTTTTATCTCAGCTTATGTGGTTTTGTTTTGCAATTTCAGGAAAAACACATATCTACAGTTGTCGATAGTATCGACACAACCACAGGCAGCCAGCCGCAAGGAGCAACACAAAGTCGATACCATCGATAGGGAAGTCGATGGTAGCGACATTCCATCAGGTTGCTGGCGATCAGTCTGTCGATACTATCGACCCCAAAGTGGATACTATCGACACATTTAACTTCAGAGACGGAAAAGGGATAAAATCGACGCCTAAGGGTGTCGATACCATCGACCCGCGTCGATGGTATCGAGTCAGCATCAGGTCGAGTCAGCATCAGACGCAACGAAGAAAAGAAAAGAAGGCTTGCTGATATCGCGAGGGGTCGATACCATCGACCCGCATCGATGGTATTGACACCGTCAGATCACAGTTTGTTTCAGATCGACTCTAATCCAACGGCTGTGATATTTTTGTAACCTAACTCAGTGATTATACCTAATGATGGTGGCCAAGAGCAGGGTATCATGTCATTAGCCACTACACACGTCCCGAGAAGGTTTGGAGAGAAGAACGGAGCCCATAAGCATGCCCCAACCATTCCAGAAGCTGAAGAACACATTTTCCACCACCGAAAGGCTGTAGATCGCGCATTCTATGCCGAGGAACGCTTGGATCTTCTCCGTTCAGGGGTTTCATTACTTATTCACGTTTTTCTCCATGTTTCCCCTTTTTTCAACCATGTTTTGCTCTAAGATGAACATGCGGGGCTAATCCCCTTCATATTTAGGACCGGGAGTAGCCCGGGGAGGCATTGTATGACATTTTTATCATAGTAATTCAGAATTTATCTCTTAAATCCGTGGTATGATTTTGTTTTCTCAATTACATTGTTATGCTTGATCACCATAATGATAATCTAATGCCTTTAATTACTTTGAAAGAAGAATTAACGGTTGAAAAGAGACAAAATTCACATTAATTAATAAATCCCTTAAACAAGGTGACGTAAGGTTAACGGTGGAAACCCAGAGGTCGATTCTAATGCACCTAGTTTAGGGTATAGGTTACTATGACGGTGGAACCGACCTAGACATAGGTAGTGAATTTTACCACGACAGTGGACAATTCTGACTACAGGCCACTACCCAGATTGAGAGATGAACCTGAGTAGCTATATGGAAATTCATACAATGCAAACCCGCGGTGAAGCCGCAATTCTAAAGATCTCCATTTGAATTGATTAAACTAAACATTTAATCAATTGCTTTGTTTTATTTTTATTTTCTTTTTATTTCTAAAACAACTTGAAAACCTTTTTAACCGGTCTAGCTGATTGCGAATAGTTAGTAGTAGTCCACCGATAGTTCAGTGTCCCTGAGTTCGACTCGGGCCTCACAAAGGCCTATACTACATTGACGCATGCACTTGTGTTATACACAAAGTAAAATCGTGTCAAGTTTTTGGCGCCGTTGTCGGGGACATGACAATTGTCGACACTACGAGTGCTGCAAGCAGCCACTCGAGACCACATTTTTATTTTGTTTTTATCAATCATTTTTTAAATTCATAGTATTATCTTTCATATTTTTGTAATCGTCTAGCACTGTTCTGAACTGAAATTATCATATTACAGGTACTGGTGCATGGTGAGGACGCGTAGCACCAACTACACACAACAATCACCAGAGGTTCCACTGTCGGGACCAGACGATGAGGAGAACTATATTCAAGACCTACTAGATGAAATAGATTCCGACTCAGAATAAGAAGCCATGGCAGAAGAGCCGACGATATGGGAGAAGATAAAAGCTTCTTCCTCATTCACTTCAAAGGGGCCAATAAAGAAGAAGGCAATCAATATTCCAACTTATAAAATTGATCCTACATTAATAAATTTGGTCAAATCAAATGCATTTCACGGGCTTAAAAACGAAGATCCGGTGACTCATATAAGCCAGTTCGTGGAGAACTGTGATATGATCAAGATAGACATGTTTCCACAGGAGACGTTGTACTTGAAGCTGTTTTCCAGCTCTCTGGCGGGAAATGCACGAGAATGTCTACATAATCTTGATGATGAGTATGTGGAATCATGGAACCACATGGTGGAAGTGTTCTTTGAAGGGTTCTTTCCGTCCGAGAAGACAAATGATATGATCAGAAAAATTCATAATTTTAGTCAGAAAGCAGGAGAGACTTACTGCGAGACCTGGGAACAGTTTCAGATCATGCTAAGGAGGTGCCCGCATCATGGGCTTGACAAGGAAAAGCAGGTTAAAATCTTCTACTTTTCTCTCTCTGAGCATGATAGAAGTAACTTAGAGTCTGCGGGTTCATGTTTCTTCTTAAACAATACATGCACGAGGTGTTGGGAAATTTTGAAGAACATGGCTAAGAAGCAATCTTGGGGCGATAGAGATGCCATAGAGCATGTTCAGGCTGCGGGGGAGTCAAAGGCCATCAAAGAGATAAATGAGAAGATGGACCTTCTAGTAAAGAAACTTCTTGCAAAAGAAGACGCAGAATCAGATGATGAGGCTCAAGTAAAATTCGTGCACCAGCAGCAGGGGTACATAAACAACGATTATTCATGGAGGAAAGACAAGAAATTTTCCTGCAAGGACCCAAATAATTTCTTGCAGGACCCCGACGCAAAACCCCAACTGTCACCAGAGGATAAGAGCAAGGAGTTGCTAAATCAAGTAATAAAGCAGAATCAAGAACTAATGAACACTTTTGGCTTGTAGATCAAGCAACAAGGAGAATTCATGAATCAGTTTGGGCAGACCTTACAGAGTCATGGGGCTCAGATGAGGACGATAGAGACATCTTTGGCGCAAATGGCAGCTAAGATAGTAGATCTGAAGAAGCCAGCGCAGCAAGGCTTTCTGGGTAATACAAACATTCCAGGACGAAATCAACAGGCTAAGGCAATCTTGCTAAGGAGCAGTAAGAAGATTTTAAACCCCGGGGCCGATGAACCAAGCAAACCCCAGTCAGAAAACACAGGCGAGGCCACAAAGGAGGTTCTGATCCCAATCACTGAGTCAGTAGAGGATGTGGTAGAGGATGTTGCGACAGAACCCGTCATTGTTGAGGAGGAGACACAGAAGAGAACGCCATATGTGCCGCCACATCAGAGGGCACAAAATGTCCCGATCCCATATCCCAATAGCGGGAAAGCCAAGAAGGTGGACACTCAATTCAAGAAGTTTCTAGATACCTTTAGAAAGCTTTCTGTCAACATTCCATTATTAGAGGCAATAGAGCAGATTCCCTCCTACGGAAATTTTTGAAAGACATCATTACAAAGAAGAGGAAAATCCCAGATATCGAGGTTGTAGTTCTTAAGGAACATGTGAGTGCTTTCATCATGGGGACATTGCCACCTAAAAGGCAAGATCCGGGCTGCTTCAATATTTCATGCTATATTGGTAAAATGAAATTCAGCGAAGCACTGTGTGATTCAGGGGCAAGTATAAACCAGATGCCTCTCTCTATGTTCAAGAAGCTGGGACTGAAAGAATCTAGGCCAAGCAATATGACAATACAGTTGGTGGATAATTCCATGGTGAAGCCATATGGTATTTGTGAAGATGTGTTAGTTAAAGTTGATCGGTTTGTATTTCCAGCAGACTTTGTCGTAATGGAAATGCAAGATGAACAGGGTAATGAGCTACTCCTTGGATGACCCTTCCAAGCCACTGCTAACATAATACTTGAGATGGAGAGAGGTCGTTTGACCTTGGGTATCGCTGATGATCGGTTTGAGATGGTCATTCCGTCCAGTACAACAAAACCAAAATCTAAGGAACAATGCTGCATGATGAAGCACTTTGATCAGAATATTTCTATTTGTCTAGGTAAGCCATTTCTAGATATGGCTCATGTGATGACTAAGGTGAAGAAAGGGACACTGGATGTGGACATTATGGAACAAACTAAAGTCATTTCTCTCACCAAGGTTGTGTGTTTTCTAAATGATGAAGAGGAGGACATTCCTCCTTCTACTGAAGATGAGGCTATAGCAAGTTCTATTTTCAATGCATATCTAGAACTACCTCTTGAAGCCTTCCTGGTTAATATAACACATGATTGGATGAGAAGCAAGTCACTACAAGAATGTGCCAAGATGCTTCAAGTGCTGCCGTGTTTCTACGCTAGGTACTATGAAGACCTTGGAGAACTTCCACCACCGCTTCAGTCATCCTTGATCAGCCTACCAGATTTGGAATTGAAGCCGATGCCACCTCATTTGAAATATGCATTTCTAGCTAAGGGTGAGAAGCTGCCAGTGATTATTTTGGCATATCTGAGTGCCAAGGAGGAGGATCAACTGCTGATCGTGTTGAAGAACCACCAAGGTGCATTCGGGTAGTCAGTGGAGGACATCAAGGGGATCTCCCCTACATTGTGCCAGCCCAAGATCCAGCTCGAGGAGGGAGCCAAACCTGTAATTCAGCCAAAGCACCGACTAAATCCTAGCATGATGGAGGTCATCAAGAAGGAGGTGATTAAGCTCCTTTCTGCAGGTATCATCTATGCTAGATCTGACTCGACGTGGGTGAGTCCTACACAGGTAGTCCCTAAAAAGGGAGGAATTACTGTTACACATAATTTGTTAAATGAGCCAGTCACGACCCGTCTGGTAACCGGGTGGCGTGTATGTATAGACTATCGTAGATTGAATGCTTCTACACTTAAGGATCATTTTCCTCTCCGATTCATTGATCAGATTTTAGAGCGTTTAGTAGGTCGATCTCATTTTTGTTTCCTCGATGGTTATTCGGGATACAATTAGATTTCCATTGATCCTAAGGACCAAGAGAAGTCCACCTTTACTTGTCCTTACGGAACATTTGCATACCGTCGTATGCCCTTTGGATTGTGTAACACACCAGCAATGTTTCAGCATTGCATGCTTGCCATTTTCTTTGATATGGTTTAACGTTGTTTGGAAGTTTTTATGGACAATTTCTCAGTCTACAGTGCGTCCTTCGATGAATGTTTATATAATCTGGATAAAGTTTTACAACGATGTGAGGACACACACTTAGTTCTCAATTGGGAGAAATGTCATATGATGGTTAGTGAAGGGATCGTGCTGGGACATAAAGTGTCTAGCAAGGGGTTGGAGGTAGACCTGGTGAAGATTGAAGTTATTTCCAAATTACCCCCAACTAATTCGATAAAAGGGGTACAGAGTTTTCTCGCCGGTTTTTATCGCCACTTCAGAAAAGATTTCTCAAAAATTGCCAAACCATTATCTGAGCTGTTAGAGAAAGATGTGGTATTTGATTTTAACCAAAAATGTTTGCATGCATTTAATTTGCTTGAAGAAAAATTAATTTCTTCTCTGGTTGTGCAAACACCGGACTGGACAAAACTGTTTGAATTGATGTGTGATGCGTCGAATTTTGCAGTAGGGGCTGTTTTAGGACAACGTGTGGACAACAAACCCACTGTGATTTTCTATGTGTCCAAAACTTTAAATGAAGCACAACTGAATTACACAACTACTGAAAAAGAGCTTCTTGCCGTTGTTTTCTCTTTTGAAACATTTTGGCAATATCTTGTAGGATCTAAAGTCATGGTATGGATGGACCACGCCACCATAAAGTACTTGATGGAGAAGAAAGATTCCAAACCTAGATTGATTAGGTGGATCTTACTATTGCAAGAATTTGATATTGAAATCAAAGATAAGGCGGGAATAGAAAATGTGGTTGTGGACCATTTGTCTAGGTTGGAAAGGGTAGATGAGAAGGACGTGCATATACCCATTACCAAGACGTTTCCTGATGAAGAACTTCTTTCTGTTAAATCTAAAGATCCATGGTTCTCTTATATTGTTAATTATCTTTCCTGCAACATTATCCTAGATGATTGGACATACCAAGAGAAAAGGAAATTTTTCCATTCTTTACGATATTATTTCTGGGATGACCCCATTCTATTGAAGCAGTGCAGGGACGGTGTGTTGCGCAGGTGTGTATCGGAGGTGCAATATGAAAGTGTCCTTTGTCATTGCCATACTCTACCGACTGGTGGACACCATGCTAGTTCCAGAACGGCGGCCAAGGTACTTGAGAGCGGCCTTTACTGTTCTACTTTGTTCCGAGACGCTTATGACTATGTCTGGCAATGTGATTCCTGCCAACGGGCATGTAACATCTCAAAGCAACATGAGATGCCCCTCAATGTATTTCAAGAGGTCGAGGTGTTTGATTTGTGGGGTATTGATTTCATGGGACCTTTTGTGTCCTCCAATTCTAACTTGTACATTCTATTAGCTGTTAACTATGTATCGAAGTGGGTAGAGGCAATACCCACTAGGACTAATGATGCCGATGTAGTGTGCAGGTTTGTCAAGGAATACATTTTCTATAGGTTTGGTGTACCTAGAATGATTATCAGTGATGGATGTACACATTTCTGAAATCAAAAGTTTGCGGCATTGCTGAGGAAGTATGGGGTAAAGCACAACATTGGTACCTCGTACCACCCACAGACACAGGGGCAAGTGGAAGTCTCCAATAGAGAAATTAAGAAGATCTTGGAGCACATTGTGGCTTAAACGAGAAAGAACTGGAGTACTCTTCTACTAGACGCTTTATGGGCATATAGGATGGCTTATAAGACACCTATAGGCACTACACCTTTTAGGTTGGCTAATGGGCGGGCTTGCCATTTGCCGGTGGAATTGGAGCATAAGGCGCACTGGGCGCTGAGGAAGCTGAATTTGAACTATGATGAGGCAGGAAAGAAACGTTTGCTAGAGCTAAATGAACTTGACGAGTTGAGGATGAATGCATATGAAAGCTTGTGGATTTATAAGGAACGAACAATGGTGATTCACGATCGACACATTCAGATGCGTATCTTCAAGAAGGGAGATGGTGTGCTCTTGTTCAATTCAAGGTTGAAGATGCATCTTGGGAAATTGAAATCCTGATGGAGTGGACCTTTCACTGTAGAGGAGGTCAGGCCACATGGAGCAATAATGGTGAGTGATGGCGAGACAACATTTTTGGTTAATGGTCAACGATTGAAGTTGTACTTCAGTGAGGATTACACGAGGAAAGTGCATGAGGTCAAACTCATTGCACTTACAGATGTGTGAGGAGCTTGATTTCGTCTAGCCTAAGACGTTAAATAAGGGCACTTGTTGGGAGGCAACCCAACCATTGGTAGTTTCATTTAGTTTCTTTTACATTTTTAAGTTAGTTTGATTCGATTTTGTTTTTAGTGTAAAAATGATACCTTGATCGTTTATTCAATGTGCAGGACTGAGGCAGGGTTGATACCATCGACCCTTGTGTCGATGGTATCGACAGGGGCACAGTTAGGCGGCTGCAAAAATTTATCTGTGTCGATACTATCGACGACCTCGTCGATGGTATCGACCCACCATCAGGTTGATCGCAAAAACGAGGTAGATAGTATCGACATGGTTGTCGATACTCGTGAGATCTCTAAAGATATTCAGACGAAATTTGACTCAGTGAAGTCGATACCATCGACGGGCCTGTCGATGGTATCGACCTAGTTACCGGCAGAAAGCGGCGGCTGGGCCTCGCGAGGGTGTGTGCCCTAAGCAAAGTTGATACTATCGACTTGCGTCGATGGTATCGACGCGACATGTCACCAATCCGTGAGAGGAAATCAACGTCGATCGCTACATCAAGAGAATCGATATGTGGGATGGGTCGATACCATCGACATGCGTCTATGGTATCGACGCGTCATCGATCTGGGCCACCACATCAGGCTATAGATAACTATCGATACTAGCGGAAGACCAGATTGTGCTATAGGTGTCGATACCATCGACCCACATCGATGGTATCGATGGGTGCATCGAAGTGTCGATCGTGATTATAAAAGAGAGGGATGGTTGTCATATGATGTCACACCTTCAGAGCCTTTACCCTCCACTTGTGCCGTGCGTCTTGTTGTGCGACCAAAGCCCAGCTACGAGCATCCAAGGAGTGCGATCTTCCCCGAGCCTTCACCAAGCGGAGATTGTCTTCTCCAACCTTCACCACGCTCCATCTTCTATTCCTTCTTTTTCGGCGATGATGGTGTGTACAGCTAGTGCATCTTCTTCACGGGTGGATCCTATGGAGATCCCGGAGTTCATTCCTCCACCTACTGCATCTATTCCTTGTCCGAGGATTGTCCATCCTTCCGCGGAGGTCCAGAAGGTCTACGAGGAGTTGCTGAAGAGGAAGATCGAGCTGACCCTCTACGTCGATTGGATGATGATCCACGATCTTGGGTTCGAGGCTAATCTCAACTATGTTCTTCAAGGTCAGGTGCATCAAACCAATAGGATGCTAGATGACGTCCAATAGTACGCCGAGGGCCATCCATTTTTTGGTGAGTGGCCAACTTACAAGGAACTCGTGGCGGAGTTCATGGCATCATTAGATATCAATGTGTAGCCCAATGACATGATTGCCACCGACAGAGAGTGGAAGAAAGGGCGGGTGTCGTTCAGACTCTACAACAACAATTACACCCTCACTCTCGACCAGTTCAATTCTATATATAATTGGGCCCATCACAACTACCAGCACCGGAGGCCAGATAACAGGACAGACTACGACGCCATTTTTGCTCAGCTCGTGACTGTGCCTCCGGGAAAATCTGTTAGTTACCACAACACTGCAGTTGCTGACTTCGAGCATCCACTTCTGCGGATTCTGCACCGCATGCTCTACACCATGTTGTTTGCTCGCGGCGACCTGTCTCTCAACAAATTTCAAGAGACGGATTTGTTCTTCCTGCACAAATTGTTGAACCGCGAGGAGTGCAATTGGGGCGTGTTCTTCTTGACGCGCGTGGTGGCCGTGAAAAGGAGTACGAGGAAAGCTCCTATCCATTTTGGAGGGCTCATCACCCCGTTTGCCCTCTACCTTGGGTTAGATTTCTCCCAGCTTACTCCCCTCTCCAATAGGAGCAAGGTCAACCTCTAGCATCTGCACCGCTCTAACCTCATCCTGCTTCGTGATGGCTTGGCATATGCACATTGCCATGTTAATCATGCTTATCAAGAGTGTTCGCTTCCCGACCCCATCTTCAACATTGAGGGCACTCAGCATTTCCGATAGCCCATCATAGACATTGATGACTCAGATGAAGATGGTGGCAAAGACGACAATGATAATGATGGTGACTAGCATGAAGAGGAAGAGGAGGCTTTCACTCCTCTTCGGGCACGAGTAGCACCCCGGAAGCGTCCCCGCTTGCATCTAGGTGCATCATCTTCTTCGCAGCCTCCGCCACCGCAACCCTCTCATCAAGGAGAGGAGGCCGACTCCATGAAGGGGATGTATACAATGCTGCAGGAGATTCATCAGACACATCAGCAGCATATAACTTCATACGCCAGTATTCATGATACCACGAACCGGCTGTTAGATGACCAGAGGGCCATTTTCGAGAATGAGTGCCTCCTCCTCGACAACCACCAACACATCCATGACAAGTTGCATAGGATGGAGATGCAGCAGCAGCCTTTCTACGATCATTACTGGAGCCAGAATTATTTTTGGGGGTATCCACAACCTCCACCAATGCCCCAATATGATCCGAGCTTCCAGGGGAAGTACCCATCTTGGGACCCCACGGCTCTGTAGTACCCGCCTCCTCCTAAAGAATGATCGGTATCACTGTTCCACCTTTTAAGGTTGTTTTTGACTATGAGGCCATAGTCGAATTCAAGCTTAGGGGGGAGTTGGAACAACTCTATCCTTTATTTTTCCCAGTTTTTAGTTATTATTGTTGTGTCTTTTGTCAATTATTTCTTTTAGTTTTTAGTTGTTTGTAGGATCCACACTCTATCTAGTGTAATTGTGGATGTCTAATGTCTTGTGTCATCTCGTTGCTTGTACATGGGAATTAGGGGCAAATTTGAAAATTTTTAGTGCTTTTACAATCTTGTGTTGTTCAACTTTGAGCACATAACTTAAGGAAATAATTGGGTTTGTCAACTCTAAAATAGGAAATCACAACTGTACATTCCTTTGATTCATGAAAAGTGGACAGAACTGGTTGTTTGAGCCTAAACTGATCAAATGATAATGAGACTTTAATTTGAAATGAGAGAGAGAAACCTCTTAATTACTACACAGGTCAGTAAGGAGGGACACATAATAATTTCCAAAGGTTCAGTCAATCAGTTTTGTGATCTATCCACCCCATTGTTTACATACTCCACCTTAGGAACTGGAAGTACATTATAGTTTTATTCTCTTTGATTGCATCCCATGTAGGTAGGTTTTTCATTGCAACTACTTTCACATATTTTGCATGAAAATGAAAAAATATGTTTAGTTTCCCATGCACATTATCCTTAGGTGTGTGTCATTTAGTTGTATAACTATCATTTTGTAGCTGCATTCACATTTTTTGTGCATATAGTACATCATGCATCTTATGTCTTCTAAAAAAAAGGTGAAGAACTTGTTCCATACCTTCTGAATGCTTCAAATGTATAAATTATGCAGCAATAAGTGAGCCCGACAAATAATTCATTGTCATCTATGAAAATAAGGGCTTGAAAAAAAAATAATAAGAAAAAAAAAGAGTATTGAGAAGCGAAGCAAGTAGTAATGAGAGGGAGAAAGGAACATAGTCTCACCTACATCTTAAGAAGAATAAGTACATGATGTAGTTCTCTTAGATATTCCATCTCACCTTGAGACAGGATGATAGTGCATGCATCATTTCACCCAAATGTAGGCATTAGGGCATTTTCACTTGCATATGCATCATTTAGGTCATTAGTGTTTTGTGCATGTTAAAACTGTATAATGCTTCCATTTCTTCCACTATCCACCCATTCCATTCACCCGTTGCTCGAATTGGTAGGCCACCGTGATTTTCTCCTCACTCATTAATACCAGGAGAGCTGCTTCCATGTAGATGATAGTTAGGGCGAGCAACGTAGAATAGGAGATCACAAGATTCACCGAATCTGAACCGGAAAATTTTATTATGTTAACTGCCTTATATGATAGTGTTCATCAATTTTGAGGTAGATATCTTTTATGGATGATTACTGTCGCCTTTAGGGCAATTATTATTCCTTGGTTAGTGAGGGCCAGAATGTGAATGTCCGGCGGGGATCATATGGTGATGTTTATTATGATAATCTGTTCTTTAGTTGACCCTCACAATTGTATTCTAGAGTTTAGTTGCTCGAGGATGAGCAATGTTCAACCTTAGGGGAGTTTGATGCGATGATTTTGAGTCGCATTTATATACTTGTTTTGCTCGCATTTTATGCGTTTATTGGTCATTTTGGTGGTTAATATTGCATAATTCACTTACTTTAGTCTATAATCCTTCTCAGTGTCAAATCTCTCTTATTTTATTGTTTTGATCATAAATGATTATGATAATAGGTTTTATCTCGGCTTATGTGGTTTTGTTTAGCAATTTCAGGAAAAACACATATCTGCATCTGTCGATACCATCGACGGTTGTCGATACTATCAACACAACCACAGGCAGCCAACCGCAAGGAGCAGCACAGAGTCCATACCATCAACAAGGAAGTCGATGGTAGTGACATTCCATTAGGTTTCTGGCGACCAGTCTGTCGATACAATCGACCCCAAAGTCGATACTATCGACGCATTCAGCTTCAGTGACGGAAAAGGGATGAAACCGATGCCTAAGGGTGTCAATACCATTGACCCGCATCAATGGTATCGAGTCAGCATCAGGCGCAATGAAGAAAAGAAAAGAAGGCTTGCCGATAACACGAGGGGTCGATACCATCGACCCACGTTGATGGTATCGACACTGTCAGATCAGAGTTTGTTTCAGATCGGCTCTAATCCAACACTGTGATATTTTTGCAACCTAACTCAGTGATTATACCTAATGACGGCGGCCAAGAGCAGGGTATCACGTCATTAGCCACTGCACATGTCCTGAGAAGGTGTGGAGAGAAGAACGGAGCCCAGAAGCACGCCCCAGCCATTCTGGAAGCCGAAGAAGATGTTTTCCACCGCCAAAAGGTTGTAGATCGCACATTCTACGCCGAGGAACGCTTGGATCTTCTCCATTCAGGGGTTTCATTACTTATTCACATTTTTATCCATGTTTCCCCTTTCTTCAACCATGTTTTTCTCTGAGATCAACATGCGGGGCTAATCCCCTTCATCTTTAGGACCGGGAGTAGCCCGGGGAGGCATTGTATGACATTTTTATCATAGTAATTCATAATTTATCTCTTAAATCTATGGTATGATTTCATTTTCTCAATTACATTGTTATGCTTGATCACCATAATGATAATCTAATGTCTTTAATTACTTTGAAAGAAGAATTAATGGTTGAAAAGAGATGAAATTCACATTAAGTAATAAATCCCTTGAACAAGGTGATGTAAGGTTAATGGTGGAAACCCAGAGGTCGATTCTAATGCACCTAGTTTAGGGTATAGGTTACTACGACGGTGGAACCGACCTAGACATAGGTAGTGAATTGTACCACGACAGTGGACAATTCTGACTACAGGCCACTACCCGGATTCAGAGATGAACCTGAGTAGCTATATGGAAATTCATAAAATGAAAACCCGTGGTGAAACCGCAATCCTAAAGATCTCCATTTGAATTGATTAAACTAAACACTTAATCGATTGCTTTGTTTTATTTTTATTTTCTTTTTATGTCTAAAACAACTCTAAAACCTTTTTAACCGGTCTAGCTGATTGCGAACAGTTAGTAGTAGTCCACCGACAGTTCAGTGTCCCTATGTTTGACTCGGGCCTCACAAAGGCCTATACTACATTGACGCATGCACTGACATTATACGTACGGTAAAATCGTATCAGAGCTTGAATCAGAGACGTGTAACAAGTTTCCTTTTCTGTTTTAGGAATTTTGGGATGAAATTCTTATAAGGGAGGGAGATTGTTATGACCCACTTCTAGTTTAACTAGTAAGTACAGTGATTAGTGCATCACCTTGTTGATTAAGCTAAAATAAGTGTTCAAGATGTGATTAGCTTTGATTAAGTTGAGTCAATCTAATTAGAATGTTTTCGTGCTTTGAGGTTGTAGTGGATCTCGCGCTTGAAAGTTTGCAAAAGAACTCACTTGAATCGCACCTTCAAGGCAAAAGTTATGATATTTTCAAGTTTCTTGGGTTGAAGCTGCAATTTACCCATTAATAGATGTATTAATCCCCTTTCCCTTTTCTCTTACCTCCCAATCGGTGCAGAGTACCCTTGAGCGGCGCACAGTTGTGCTCGATTGGCCAACAGAAGGGAGAGGAGTAGGGCAATCTTAGGGCTCGTTAGAATCGAGCTAGCTTGGCGTCGTCTTCCACCTTCTTTCCTCCTCTCTTCCTCACCCTAGCTTGAGCCCCAACCACCCACATCCCTGAACAGCTAGAGCAGTAGTGCAGCGGCTATGCGACATCGACCAGGGGCTGTTCTGGCACAAGTAGCACCTTGAGTCGACGCCCTTGACTCTAGCCTTGAGGCCCAAGCTCGAATCCGCAACTCCTAGCCACGAGAAGCACCTAGCCGAGCCCCTTTTCTCAACATGTGCATGAGGTGGAGTTGTTGTGTGAAGAAGGCATGAATCCAATGCAGCGTCTAGGTTGAAGACGACCCCGCGGATGCCTGGAAGCAAGCTTTGGATGAATTTCCAGTTGATTTTGGCCATCTCGATCCTCTATGAGTAGAATTTCACTCGCTAAGCAAGTAATAACTCTATGAAATGGGTGATTTTGGTTAGATCTGTCTTTATTGTGGGTAACAACAGTTACCCAGGTGTTGTGCAGTCTTGGCGTCGCCTGACTCCTTACTTCACATTTCTCTTCTCAACATTTTTCACGATCTTAATTTATTAACCGATCTGTACGATTTGGATTATTGGAATTTACACGGTTGATTAAATCCTAAATTTCTCAGTATAGAGGTTGAAGACAGTAGCACACGACCTAGATTTGCAATAGCTATATGTTTCGGTATAAACCCAGGCTCTACGATTCTAGTAATTAACTAATTGCACGTTTTCAAAGAAAAAGTCGATGACCTGTAATGTTTCAATGGAAACATGTTTGCATGCTCCAAGTTATAGTTAATATGTGTAGTTAGTATTAAGACGAATTGGCACATTTATCAAGGAAATCATTACAAATTCTTAGTTATTATTAATAATTCTTGCCATGACAAGTAATTAACTCTTAATTAAGTTATGTGTTGCACAACTCAGGATTTGGGTTGATGTGCACATTTTGCAAGAAAGTACAAATAATTTACAGGTGTAAATGATGATTACTCGTACGTCAAGTAATTAACTCTTATCAGTGTATTAAGAAGTTCAATTGCATGATTCTAGTGCATAAAGTGCCAAGTTGACATGTATTCTGTTTATTTAAGAATTTTAGTCTGCTTGTATGTATAGTATGATGATTACTCAAAATATCATAGTGTTTTGAATATACTTCTCTGCCAAGTTTAGAATGATATACATGCTGTATTATAAACTTCAAATAAATAGACGTGGTACCATAGAGATACCAGAGTCAAGTATAAGTAAGGAAAAGATACAATATAGTAAGAGATTTTCAAAAATAATAAAATAATAGACTCAGGAGCCTTAAACACCGTAGATTCCTTATGAAAGGTCTGCGCCGTAGGGAAGAAATGACCTATCCCTGGCAGTGTCCAATATAAGGGGGTCGGAATGTAGTAATAGGTGGTACGAGGGACAAAGCCCTAGTGGAAGTCTCCTTAAGAAAATACAGTATGTAATGTCCAACATCAACCTGAGATCCTGGTGGCACTAGAGTACAAAAAAGCCAATAGGTGGCTTGACACTCTGTTTGTGTGCTCAGGTTAGAGGAGGAGTCCAGTTTTTATGGCCCACAGGTGTGCTGAGGCCAGAGAGCCATTTTCATTTTGCAGACCAGCGACGTTGACAGGCTTAGCATCCCGGGTGAGTTATCTAAGTCTTATATGGTAAGATCATATTTCGTTACAATTCTTCATATATAGAGTACACTGCGTATGATCAGGGCATAAGATAAAATATGATCATATAGTTTTAAAGAGTTTCTTATAAGTAAGAAAGGTTAAGAAAGACTTGAGTATTGTTTTGCAGTAGTTGTTCTTTAAATGTAACATTGACATTCCCTATTATATTAACTGTATTATTTTAGATATGCTCAGTGTAGAAATTTTTGTATTTTATTTCAGATTAATAAACATAAAATGAGTTATCTGTGATGGTTGGGTGAAATTCTATTCACTGATCTAGTAGCTCAGCAACCTATTGAAAATGTTTTTTAGGTCAACGTCAGCACGAGGAAGCTGAATGATATTATCACCCAGGCTCTTAGAAGGTAGTTCATAGTTAGAATATAGATGTCTTAGTCCTTTCCCCTCAGTCCTTGGGGCATGTGGTGTGGTAGAGAGAGAGTGTAATGTAATGTGTAGTTTAGTTTTAAGTTATCTGTTGTACTTTATATTCCACATTAAAAATGTAATAGGTTGTGTACATCTACTTTACCCACCTAGTAAAGTAAATAGTAGTTCTTTTTGTAGTTTAGTAAGATTTCAGTTTATTCCAAGTTACAAGATTTTCCTTTAGGTTAATTTTAAGTGATAAACAAAAGAAAAAGTTAAGGGTGGTTTACCAAGGTTGACTCTCCAGTCTTCAGGGTCATTAGAGATGGCACGGGGATTAGGGCGTGACAAAGTGAGTGGTGAAACCACCATAACAATTTTGGTAACCATAATGAATACAATACTATTAAGATTACCCTATATTTTTATGTAACATCTCTATGTCAACATCTTATATGAGAAAACTAATTAAGACATGATAGATGGAGTGAATTAGTTTCACCTTTGGATTGGACTATAAGTGTGATATGGAGTGTTATACCATAATTCACAGCAATAAGTGAACTAGAAATCTCTTATCGAACTAGAAGGTATAGGATAGTACAATAGGTAATAGAAAGGTGTATATCGAGTAGGAATCCCCTTTAATGGGTGGAGTGTTGTAATATACACAAATCTAAGAACATAGCATCACCCTCCCATTCTCTAGGCCCCTTTATGATTATGACTAATTTAAATTTCCATTCCTTCGAAATAGATTAAATTGGAAGAATTTGGAGTCTAAAATTATCATCATAGGATAAATATCCTTTCTATGAGGTATTAGGATTTATTACATAATTACATATTCGATTGAGGTTAGTGACACAAATTCACCATCTAATAAGTCACTACTCTAATTTGTCACTCTAAAATCTTCTAGGATTAGATAATAAAGGAAAATATACAAGTACAAAACATTATAACATACTGAGTAATAAGGAATAAAATGTGCATGTATCACCCTAATAGAAGGATAAACTATCAAATGGCATCAAAATGAGAAATTGATAATAAAATCTAATTTCATGTATCTATTTTAATTTACACATTGATTATCATTCCAATCATACATGAGTTACTCTTTCAAATAAATTAGAAAAAATTAAATTAGAAGAACGTAGCGGAAAGTGATTTTATTGCCATGATTTCTATAAGTTCCTTTTGTATTATTTATAAATTTGAAATTCTCATTTATTGTGGATTCTAAATCAATCATTTTTGTGAAAAGAAGACATAGATGCAACCTAGTAATTCAAAACTCTATTGACCTCTTCAACTCCTATTCCTTCTTTTCCTCCCCTCTTCATGCCATAGCACCCAAGCCCTAACCACATTACATCTAGTGATATTAGTCTCCACAAACTTCCTTAGTAGTCAGTGGTGTGTTATGGGTCCACAAAGTATGTTTATAGGATTAATAGTGGCATCACCACAACCATCCTCCTCCCTATGTTTAGCGGTCATTGTAGTAGAGAGATGAGCATGGCATTCTTTAGTGTCCTTAGAGGAACTAGAAGAAAACAAAGCATCACACTCCCTCTCTCCTTCACCATTGGGCTCACCATCATGACCATGATTTGGCCCTCCTATCTATCTTCTTCTCCTTACTTCCTCACATCCATAATCAACAACCCTGGCACCACCCTTAGCCATCATCACCATGTGACCTCTTCTAACATGGAGTAGTATTGTCACTAGGTTCTCAACTGATAGAGGTTCACCTTCACATCTCTTCTTTACATGCAAGTCCACCTCCATCATATGGTCACCTCTTCTCTCTAGGAAACTTCCCTCCTTTTCACGACCACATTTTGTAGCTCTGGTACTCCGATAGACACAACCACCATTCTAACACAACCATTGCCTAACCCCCCTTCTCCTCTTCCTTGGAGTATCCTTCAAAAATTGAAAATGCAACTACATGTAGTTCACGAGGTCTGTTGAGCATCCTTGAAAACTATCATTACCAACTTCATCGGGTCCAATTTTCCCACTACTTTGACGCATATTGTAAGGACCCTAACCTTCGTTTTGGGCTTGCCCTGTTTGTTTTGCCTAAACCTTGTGCTTGGTTGCTTGCTAATCATCTTTAGTGGTGATTAGGGTTTACTTGTGCTTAGTTGAGAGCTGGAGGTGCTACTTGCAAAATAACCTGAGTTAAGGTTGAAGGGCAAGTTTGTCACCATGAGAGATGTCTTTCTCTTTCTTTTCTTCCTCTAGGGTTGATAGGAAGGTTTGGGCTCATGCCTTGAGTTGTCTTGGGCTTGGTTGAGCTCTTTTGGGCCTTATTTTCCCTTGTTTGGGACTTTCCTTGCTTGGTTGAGCCCTGTATCGGGCAAGGGTGCTTTGTGTCAGCCATGGGGTATCGCCCATGGGGGTGTGTCGGCTTTTGACCTTTGTTGACCTTCTTGCCTTGGTTGTGTCACCCTAGCTTGGACATGTGGCCGACCCTTGGGGGAGTAGTGGCATGGCATGTGCATGAGTTTTGCAAGGTGGTAAAACGTGTGGACAAGTGTCCCTTGGTAAGGTGACACCTTGCCTTGGTTTAACCTTGACCCCCCATCTATATATGCCTTGCCTTTCTCTTCCTTAGGAACCCTTTAGCTCTTTGTTGCTCCTCTCTTCCTTGTGTACACGATACACCTCTCCCTTGCAACCTTGGTGGCTAATACCCTTAGAAGAGCTAGGTTGGTGGTCGATCCCCTTGGAGGAGTTCCCTTCTTCTTCCTTTAGCTTGGTGGTCGAACCCTAAGTGGGTCTTGTTTCCTTGGTAAGCATATTCCCTCTCTCCTTAGCATCTTCTTCTCCATCTTGCCTACTCTTCGGCCATGGTGGTTATACTTCTTATTCCTTTTCTTGAGGTGGCCGAAGTAGTGTGCTTGGAGCTGGGAGCTTAAAGCTTGGATCTTTGGAGCTTGAGGAGTTTGCTTAAGGTGGGTTACATAACTTCTAACCCTAGCTATATTACCTTCTCTATGTTGCATGTCTCATATATGTTTATGATCGGCCATTGCATGCTATGTATTTTTCTCTAGTACATGTTGTTGATATTGTGGATATTATGAGCATGATATTGTTGATGGTCTATGTGCCTTTACACCTAGTTGTCCGAACCATGGTTTAGGGTTTCCTTATTGAGCAACACTCTTTTCTCTCCTTGGTCTAGAGAAGTGAGTTTGATCTCTAGTAATGTGGGCAATACCCCTCTCTCGATTAAGTTGAGAGGTGAGCTTATATTCTAGTTTCTTGAGCAACACCCTCCTCTCACCATGGATTAGAGAGGTGAGCTATTGGGTAGATGATGACCTATGTTGGGGTGGATCCTTGTAGTTTCCCTATTTGTGATAGAGGTTGTGCAAAACCCCTCTCTCTTGGTTGTTGAGAGGTGAGCCAACCTTCTTGATCAATTAGGGACTGGTGCCCTTGTGCTTGAGGTTGAGGATGATCTTGTGGGGTTGTCCCTTGCACGATATCACCTTGGAAGTTGTGTTGCCCAATGGCCTTGTTTGGAGTTGTACCTTTGGGCGACATACCTTGTTTAGATAGTTGGATTGGTGCCCGTTATGCTTTGGTCGATATCCATTGTGGAGATGATGGTTGGGTGATACACCCTATAGAGGTGACTACCCGAAACACCTAATAGAGATGATTGGACGATACACCATGTATAGAGGATGCCCGATGCACCCCCCCTTGTCTTGAGATGGTCTTGGCTAATAGGCTTTGATAGCTTGGTGCCCGGCATAGCCTTGGATGTTATCCTTGTTTAGATGATCTTGGGTGATATGGTATGGTGCCCAAGATGGCTTTGGCCAATAACACCATGTATTAGTTGAGCCTTGACTTATATGAAGTGTTGGACGATATGGCTTCATGCCCAACATGCTAACCCTAGAGGTTGACCGTTATAATGCTTCATGGCCATGCACGACACCACTCTTGGGCGTCATGGGTACTATGACAGGGTTAACCCTCAGACGATGCTGAGACAGTTGCACGATAGGAGCGCCTTGGGTGACACCCCTTTGGTCGATATGACTCATATTGAAGGTTACCTGATAGTGGAACCTAACCTTAACCATAGCTTGGTGCACGTTAGACCCTTAGCCGATAGCCACGGTAGTGATGCACGTTATACCTTGGTGCTGGATGCCCGACATCATGCGTGCTAATGGAACCTTGATGCATGTTAGATGATGTGTAGTGGTTGGACGATATGGTGGTGAGTTGCCTTAGGGTTGGAAATCCTAGCCGTTATACCTTTGGTAAGGGTATTGCTATACCAGGGTACACCCTTTGATGAGGGATGGCGCTACTCGCCATGTTTGGTGAGGGTTGCTGGAGTTTTGGGTGAGGGTTTTGATAACTCAGAATGTATATAGTTGATGGCTCTCTTTTAATAATGATGATACAAGTAAAATGATGTGATCACTTTGAATCCTGCAAATATGTTGATAAGTTTAACTAATAGATTGTGAACCAAGAAGCTTGGAAGCATATGATGTTGCTATACATGTTGATATGACACATGCATATGGTCACAAGTGTAAGGCATAATATATGACCATGATTGATAATAATACTATGAATGATAAAGCTTATGCGTGATGTACTCATGAATGCTTCTTTATACTTGATAGTATAATAATAATCTTGTTAATCCATGATGGCTCTAGTTATCTTTGTAGGTGTGTGCATTAACCATGCATGTATTTCATGTGGATTCATGGCCTGGTCAGAGCTATGAGGTATATGTTCTTTGACTAGAACAATGTGATCACAATCCTTGTTAATGATATAACAAGTTGCTAGCTCTGAGGACCTGATATAAGGCTGAGTGCCTAGCTGAGGTGTTATCCTCTGATGATGAGATAAGGGATGTGTTCCCAGGATGTTGATGCATGATTTTGATTACTTGAGAGGCAGTGGTTGATATCATGAGGGATTGAGGTCCCAGGATAGTAGGTTGATGGCAATAATGATGTAATTCCACAAGGCTATGTTATGCTTTAGTTGCCTCAACAATTGGCTTAAAATATACTAGTTAAATATAGATAAACATATCATGTAGTTTGCCCTGGCCATAGATCCATTACCGTAAATATTTGGTGATGGTGAAATGGGTTTATCCTGCGGGAATACTTGGAGCGCATATTGTTGAATATGTGAGGTTTCCCCTAGCCTAAAATAGGAGGGTTGAGTGCAACTGTGGTTGTAGACTCAAGATATATGGAGCATGGTGAACAGGCCCTTGGCTCAGGATATGTGATGATGAGCATGATGTGTTCATGGCTCGGATGTATGTACTAGCACCTATGATGAGGTGAGCTAGAGATATGGGTAGCTTGCGGAGCTGACCCAGAGGCTGAGGCCTATAAGCATAAGATTGTTTTCTTGCTCAATGATTCGTGTACTGACCACGGGAAGGTGAGGTCATGGAATCTGGATATCCTTAGACCTTGTATGGCACCAGATTGGGCTTCACAGCCAATGGTTGGATTTGAGAAGGGAAGGCTCACTTCGTCATGGGATAATAAAATGTAATCCAACCGAATGGTATATCTTGCTTAGAGAAAAACACAGAACATTGATTGAGGCCTTGCTTATATAGCTGATCTAGTTACACCTTGCATAGGCATGTACGATCCTTATATTCTATGATAAGTTTTATAAAGATTATCTTGTCAATCATGTTCCATAAAGAACACTTGGTTATATGCCTTCTGGATATCTTGGTAAGCTCGATGGTAATAATAGCTTCGCTCAGTATGCTGCTCTTGTTATATGCTTTACCAGTTATCTACTGCTATTTGCTTTAACCTTCTGAGGTTTTATAGTTTCGGCGGGGAGTTATGTTTCTCGCTCGTACTGTGTGTCTCACCCCATTAGTTTACACCCTTTTTAGGTGATCTATCTAGACGTGGTGGTGGTCGTGAGGTTGCAGCCGAGCAGCAAAACAAGCAGTAGAAGGCAAGAGATGGACACGCTACAGTTTTGGGGGTTTTGTAGTAGCGTCCTAGAGTCATCACTGTACTCTCAGGTCCTTGGAGGAGTTTGATGACGTTTCACGATGTCTAGTTGTTGTAATCTTTGTATAACCTGCTGATGGCCGTACGTGGCCTGTTATGTATGTATAAACAGGTGTTGAACTCTGGTGCTGACAATACAACTGGTTTCGATAAGTTGTGGACCTATAACATAGCTTGTGAATGTTTATATAACCAGTTTCTCTGTAGGATCTGGATGCAAAAGTACTCTCGTGTATGCTTTCCGCAATCGGTTTTAATTAACCTGTGTTTTCAGTAATGTGGGGTTCCACACGTTTTTGCGTGTCATCTCGTTGTCTGTGTGATGGCAGGGTGTCACAGTTGGTTTGTTATTAGAGCTCTAGGTTCACTGAGTCTACTGGGATCTAGGACTAGGTTTGTGTTTGTTCTTGTGAGTTATCCAAATTTTCTTACAATAACCTTCTACTCTCAGCGGAAGATAAAGCTTAAAGATGTCTGGAAACCATGAAGAACATGCTACTGAGAGAAGTAATTTTGTATAAGTTGATGGAGCAGGAGGGCAGGCACACGAAGATCGGGTGCCTGAGGTCCCCCAACTTGACCCAGCCATTCTCGAAAATCCTGCCTACCAACAACTTATGGGGTAGATGATGGCTACGATAAATTACATGGTGGAAAGGTTGCCAGTGCCTCATCCAAGAGCACAGGCTCCCCATGGTGAAGCATCAGGTATTGGGAAGACCTTTGAGCAGCTTCGCCAAGTTGGAGCTTCGGATTATGCTGGGATGACTGATCCAACGGATGCAGATCTGTGGCTGACTGGTCTTGAGAAGGCCTTCCGGATCCTCGAAATCCCCGAAGCAGACAAAGTCAAGCACGCTGTCTACCTTCTGAAGGGTAGTGCTGGCCACTGGTGGGCCATCGAGGAGGAGAAGCGACCTAGTGAGGAGATCGGTTGGGAGGTTTTTCGGTGACAGTTCGTCAGCGGATACTTTTTGAAGACGTATCTGGACGAGAATATCAACCAATTTGAGCATCTATGCCAAGGATCGATGAGCATCACCGAGTATGAAGCCACGTTCATGGACTTGTTGAGGTTTTTTCCTCACATGGCGGCAATAGATGATGAGCGGATCAGGCGGTTTGAGAAAGGTTTAAGTGCTGAGCTGTCGACACCTGTTGCTGCTTTAGAGAATTAGGAGTGGTTTCCCACATTTGTGGAGTCCGTCCGCAGGATTGAACACTCTGTTAAAGAGAAAAGGGAGTCCATGACCAGGAAAAAGCCTACTCAATTCTAGGGATAGAGATTTGGTGGCCTCTAGAAGCCAAGGTTTTCAGCACCTTCCACGATGCTGACTTCTCGTGTACCGTCACAATGGTCCCCGAGTAAGGGAAGAGGTTATGTTTCTTTGTCGTCGAAGGCACATAGTACAACTTCTGTGGTAGTAACAAAGCCATCTAGACCAGAGGCAGAAGGCAGGTCATGTTACCACTATGGAAATACTGGGCATTTAAAGTCAAATTGCCCAAGAAGAGACATTGAGGTAACAAAATAGCTAAGACAGAGTCAACAAGGGTCGGACAGATAGTAGCCTAGTGGTAGCAGAGGGTGAGGGCGCGGTCAGGCGTCGCAAGCGGGATCATCTGCTCAAGGAAGCAGAGGATGTGGACAACAAGCAATGTCTCGATTCTATGCTATAAGTCAGTCAGAGATGATAGTCAACCCGCGAGTGGTGACAGGTCAGATGGAGTTATTTCATTTTGATTTGTCTTCTTCTTGCTTTATATCTGTTTTGGTTGACCCCGTTGCTACACACTCTTTTATCGCACATAGACTACTTGATAGCTGTCCTTTACCTATTCGTTGTAAGAAAGATAGCCTGTGGTTAGAAACCCTGCTTGATGGTTCCTCAATGCTTCGAGAGGAGTGTCCATCTTGTGTCTTATCTTTTTCAGGACACAGTATACAAGTGAATCTTATACCACTTGATATGCATGGATTTGATGTGATCCTTGGGATGGATACCTTAGAAAATTATAAGGTCGTGTTGGACTGTGGTTCCAAGCAGGTAGTGTTTGATGACGGTGGAGACAAGTGGATCTTCCAAGGAGATAGGAAGATTCTTCCGACATGTCTAGTGCCAGCAATGGTGGCAGAAAAGTTGTTGTGACAAGGTTGTAAGGTTTTCTTATCTCATGTTGTGGATATCAAGGTGAAAGGTCCTAGCCTTGAGGAGGTAACTGTTGTCCGAGTGTTTGTGGATGTGTTTCCTGATGAGTTCCCCGGTGTTCCCCCACCCCGAGAGATTGATTTTGAGATCAATCTGGTACCAGGAACACAACCACTTGCACAGACACCATATAGGATGATACCAGCAGAGATGGTAGAATTGAAGAAGCAATTACATGAGTTGTTGGAGAAAGGTTTCATCCGACCGAGCACGTCGCCTTGGGGTGCTCTGGTGTTGTTCGTTAAGAAGAAGGATGGGTCGATGCGGTTATGTATAGATTACCGACAGTTGAACAAAGTCACGATCAAGAATAAGTACCTATTACCAATGATAGATGATCTGTTCAATCAGGTGTGTGGCGCTACAATGTTCTCAAAGATCGACCTACGGTCTGGATATCATCAGTTGAGGATTAAGGCGTACGACATACCAAAGTCAGCATTAAGGACGAGGTATGGTCACTTTGAGTTTGTGGTTATGCCATTTGGGCTAACCAATGCACCTACTGCTTTCATGGACCAAGTGTTTCGTCCGTTCCTAGATCAATTTGTTGTAGTCTTTATAGATGACATTTTGATCTATAGTCGGGATAGGCAAGAACATGAGCGACATCTTCGACAAGCGTTGGCTCTTCTTCGCCAACATCAGTTATACACCAAGTTCAACGAATTTGAGTTCTGGTTGAAGGAAGTGACTTTCTTAGGTCATGTGATATCTGCAGAAAGAGTCCAGGTGGACCCTAAGAAGGTGGAGTCAGTTGCAGATTGGGAGCAACCAAAGACGCTGATGGAAGTTCATAGTTTTCTGGGTTTGGCAGGATATTACCGGAGGTTTATAAAGGACTTTAGTGTGATCGTGTTACTGATGACAAAGCTGACCAGGAAGCATGTACCTTTTGTTTGGGATGATCGTTGTCAGCAAGCTTTCCAAAGTTTGAAGGAGAAGCTGACTAGTGCTCCAGTGCTAGTGCTGCTAGAACCTAGGAAGGGCTATGTTGTTTTCTGCGATGCTTCTAAGAAAGGCTTAGGTTGTGTGCTGATGTAGGAAGATCATGTGGTTTCTTTTGCCTCGCGACAGCTTAGGAAACATGAGGAGAACTATCCAACACAAGATTTGGAGTTGGTAGCAGTGGTCCAGGCATTAAAGATTTGGAGACACTATCTTTATGGGGAAGTGTCTCAGATCTTTACAGATCATAAGAACTTGAAGTACATCTTTTCGCAGAATGAGCTGAATATGCGACAACGTCATTGGATGGAGCTAATCAATGATTATGATTGCACTATTGAGTATCATCCTGGTAAGGCAAATGTGGTAGCTAATGCGCTTAGTAGAAAGTCTTCTTCTCTCTCTACGAAGAAAGCATAGTTGAGTTCCTTGGTATGCCATAGGCCGAATATGTTTGTCTCCTTGCGGCAGATGAATGTGTAGTTGGAAGTTTCCTTGTTGGCAAGACTGTTGGCATAAATGCAAGTTAAGCCTACACTGAGAGAGCAGATCAAAGACGCACAACAGGTGGATGATATAGTACAGTTGATCATATCAGAGCTTTGTAGCGATAGGCGTGATGGGTTCCATGAGTCCAAGGATGGACTAGTTTGCTATCATGGTAGAATGATGGTCCCCGATGTTGATAATCTAAGGAAGCTAGTGCTCGAGGAAGCTCACTCATCGATGTATGCTATGCATCCAGGAGTCACCAACATGTATCATAATCTAAAGGACCTGTATTGGTGGTCTGCTTGAAGAAGGATGTAACCGAGTTTGTGGCTAAGTGTGCAGTATGTCAGCAAGTTAAAGATGAGCATCAAAATTCAGCAGGTACGTTGCAACCCATGCCGATACCACAATGGAAATGGGATCATATAACCATGGATTTCGTAGTTGGTCTACCAATGACAGCTAGGAATCATGATTCCATTTGGGTAATAGTGGACATGCTGACAAAATCTGCTCATTTCATACCGGTAAAGACAACATATACAACAGAGAAGCTTGCTCGGGTGTATGTGGACGAGATAGTGCATTTTCACGGTATACCAACAATGATAGTTTTCGACAGAGGTCCTCAATTCACAAGTCATTTCTGGGAACAGTTGCACAAAGCATTGGGAACACAATTGAGGTTCAGTACCGCCTTCCACCTACAGACAGATGCATAGTCTGAAAGGACTATTTAGACTTTGGAATATCTTCTTCGAGCTTGTGTTTTGTAGTTCCTAGGTAGTTGGGACATACGTCTCAGTCTGGTAGAGTTCGCTTATAACAATAGTTATCAGCGGAGCATTGAAATGGCTCCTTATGAGGCTCTATATGGAAGGAAGTACAAATCCCCTTTATCCTGGTATGAGTCTGGTGAGTATCAACTTTTGGGTCATGAGTTGGTACAACAGACAACAGAAAAGATCAGAGTGATACAACAAAAGTTGAAAACGGCACAGGACATATAGAAGTCTGATGCAGACAATCACCGATGACCTTTAGAGTTCCAAGTGGGAGACAAAGTGTATCTCAAGGTCTCACCTTGGAAAGGCGTTCTAAGGTTTGGCCGGAAAGGTAAACTGGCACCCAGGTATATGGGGCCATACCCGGTAATAGCATGTGTTGGCAAGGTAGCTTACAAGTTAGAGCTGCCACCAGAGTTGCACAGGTTGCATCCAGTGTTCCATGTCAGATTGCTGAAAAAAAGTCATCCAGACTCAGGGACAGTGATATATCCAGTTGAGGTTCAGCTTGATGAAGACATGACTTACGAGGAGGGACTGGTGGTGATCCTTGACAGAAGAGTAAAGAAGCTGAAGAGGAAGGACCTGGTTCTTGTAAAGGTTCTTTGGCATCATTGTGGTGTTGAGGAAGTCACGTGGGAGCTTGAGGAAGAGATGACGTGGAAGTATCCCTCATTTTTTTCTTTGGATTTCGGGGGAGAAATCTCTTTGTAGAGGTTTATGGCTTGTAAGGACCTTGACCGTCATTTTGGGCTTACCCTATTTGTTTTGTCTAAACCTTGTGCTTGGTTGCTTGCTAATCATCTTTAGTGGTGATTAGGGTTTGCTTGTGCTTAGTTGAGAGTTGGAGGTGCTACTTGCAAAATAACCTGAGTTAAGTTTGAAGAGCAAGTTTGTCACCTTGACAGATGTCTTCCTCTCTCTTGCTTCCTCTAGGGTTTAAAGGAAGGTTTGGGCTCATGCCTTGATTTGTCTTGGGCTTGGTTGAGCTCTTTTGGGCCTTGTTTTCCCTTGCTTGGGGCTTTTCTTGCTGGGTTGAGTCATGTATCAAGCAAGGGTGCTTTGTGTCGGCCATGGGGTATCGCCCATGGGGATGTGTCGGCCTTTGACCTTTGTTGACCTTCTTGCCTTGGTCATGTCACCCTAGCTTGGACATGTGGCCTACCCTTGGGGGAGTAGTGGCATGGCATGTGCATGAGTTTTGCAAGGTGGTAAAATGTGTGGACAAGTGTCCCTTGGTAAGGTGACACCTTGCCTTGGTTTAACCTTGACCCCCCCATCTATATATGCCTTGTCTTTCTCTTCCTTAGGAACCCTTTAGCTCTTTGTTTCTCCTCTCTTCCTTGTGTAAATGATACACCTCTCTCTTGCAACCTTGGTGGCCAATACCCTTGGAAGAGCTAAGGTTGGTGGTCTATCCCCTTGGAGGAGTTCCCTTCTTCTTCCTTTAGCTTGGTGGCCAAACCCTAAGTGGGTCTTGTTTCTTTGGTAAGCATCTTCCCTCTCTCCTTAGCATCTTCTTCTCCATCTTTGCTACTCTTTGGCCATGGTGGTTATGCTTCTTGTTCCTTTTCTTGAGGTGGCTGAAGTAGTGTGCTTGGAGCAGGGAGCTTAAAGCTTGGAGATTTGGAGCTTGAGGAGTTTTCTTAAGGTGGGTTACATAACTTCTAACCCTAACTATATTGACTTCTCTATGTTGCATGTCTCATATATGTTGATGATCGGCCATTGCATTCTATGTATCTTGCTCTAGTACATGTTGTTGATCTTGTGGATATTATGAGTATGATGTTGTTGATGTTTTTGATGGTCTATGTGCCTTTACACCTATTTGGCCGAACCATGGTTTAGGGTTTCCTTATTGAGCAACACTCTTTTCTCTCCTTGGTCTAGAGAAGTGAGTTTGAGCTCTAGTAATGTGGGAAATACCCCTCTCTCGATTAAGTTGAGAGGTGAGCTTATATTCTAGTTACTAGAGAAACACCCTCCTCTCACCATGGATTAGAGAGGTGAGCTTTTGGGTAGATGATGACCAATGTTGGGGTGGATCCTTGTGGTTGCGCAATTTGTGATAGAGGTTGTGCAAAACCCCTCTCTCTTGGTTGTTGAGAGGTGAGCCGACCTTCTTGATTAATTAGGGCCTGGTGCCTTTGTGCTTGAGGTTGAGGATGATCTTGTGGGGTTGTGCCTTGCACGATATGACCTTGGAAATTGTGTTGCCCGATAGCCTTGTTTGGAGTTGTACCTTTGGGCGACATACCTTGTTGAGATAGTTGGATTGGTGCCCGTTCTGCTTTGGTTGATATCCCTTATGGAGACGATGGTTGGGTGATACACCTTGTAGAGGCGACTGCCCGAAACACCTAGTAGAGATGATTGGATGATATACCATGTATAGAGGATGCCCGATGAACCCCCCTTGTCTTGAGATGGTCTTGGCCGTTAGGCTTTGATTGCTTCATGCCCGACACAACCTTGGCCATTATCCTTGTTTAGATGAGCTTGGGCGATATGGTATGGTGCCCAGGATGGATTTGGCCAATACCACCATGTCTTAGTTGAGCCTTGACTTATATGAAGTGTTGGATGATATGACTTCATGCCCGACATGCTAACCCTAGAGGCTGACCGTTATAATGCTTCATGGCCATGCACGACACCACTCTTAGGCGTCATGGATACCCTGGCCGATAGGGTTAACCCTCGGATGATGCTGAGATGGTTGCATGATAGGAGCGCCTTGGGTGACACCCCTTAGGTCGATATGACTCATGTTGAAGGTTAGCCGATAGTGGAACCTAACCTTAACCGTAGCTTGGTGCATGTTAGAACCTTGGCCGATAGCCATGGTAGTCGTGCACATTATACCTAGCTACTGTCTGCCCAACATCATGCGTGCTAATGGAACCTTGATGCATGTTAGAGGATATGTAGTGGTTGGCCGATATGGTGGTGAGTTGCCTTAGGGTTGGAAATCCTAGCCGTTATACCTTTGGTAATGGTATTGCTATACCAGGGTACACCCTTTGATGAGGGATGGCATTACTCACCATGCTTGGTGAAGGTTGTCGGAGTTTTGGGTGAGGGTTCTGATAACCCGGAATGTATATAGTTGATGGTTCTCTTTTAATAATGATGATACAAGTAAAATGATGTGATCACTTTGAATCCTGCAAATATGTTGATAAGTTTAAATAGTAGATTGTGAACCGGGAAGTGACATCTAGCTTTGTATTGCACTTGCGGGCTCTGGCGATTCAGGGCTTCTCAGCTAGGGTTCCCGTTGGGCAGCAGCGGGCTTGGGGGAGGGGGTTCCGGCTGTCGGAGGATGCCTCCCCACCCCCCCCCCCCGGGCCTTTCTCGCTCAGGCACACAGGATCTGACGACGAGTGGCGGGCAGTGGAGGCTCGACGGACTCCATCGAGCGGCGCAACGCTTGTTGGAGTTGAAGTCACGGTGGTGTCGGACAGCCGGCTGTGAAGGGACTCAGAGGTACACCTCAGTCCTCTTGTGAGCGGCGCCCTCACCACTCTCCCTTCTGCCGGATCCAGCGGCTTTGCGCTTCCCCTTCCCAGTCTGTTTCATTTATTTTTTTTTTCAGTTTAGTTTTAGGTTGTTTTGTTGGGTTAGTCGATGGTTCTCAACCTTGGTAGTCGTCTTCCTCTTTGGCGTTGGTAGTTGTTCTTTCTGTCTCTCCTTGCGTTAGAGTGGTTTTTTGCTTCTAGTCTGACTAGAGCACGTTTTGTTAAGCGTCTCCTCAGGTTCCTTCTTGGGAAGACGGTGGGATTGGGCACCCCTTGGTGCTCCAGGTAGAGGATGAGTAAGCTGGGTTTGGGCTTCATGCGGGTCTTCCACCCCCTGTTCGCAGTGGTGGTCGGGAGTGGTGGTGGAGTTCCCGACACCCTCTACTCCCCACCCTTGTATCCGCATAAGCCATCCTTCCTCTGTATCTGCATCGCTGGGGTTTGGCCTCCTTCCCGGGTCTACAGGTTCGCAACCTTAGTGCGTCGCTGGTAGTTGTGTTTCTCGTCCAGTTTGGTGGGGTGTTGTGTCTATGTTGTTAGTATTGTGTCGTTGCTTTGGGGTCAAGCTCTTTGTCTGGTAATGTTTCATTGTTTTCATGATGGTAATCTCTATTAGTGGCTTTGCATTCTCCTCTCAAGATGTACTCATAGGTTCTGGTAGATTGACGAATTCCATCCCAGATAGATGTTTTAGACAACCACTACAAGAGGTGGACGGTGCAGAAGCGTACCTATTGCATCCCAATCTGAGCCTTGTGCTATGTCTTTCTATAAAAGGAGTTGCTGCTTGGTTACTTGATGAGAGATGTCTATCTTGTAGATGCTGTATGGCTTACTTTTAATGATATTGAGCTATTTAAAAAAAAAATATTGTGAACCGGGAAGCTTGGAAGCATATGATGTTGCTACGCATGTTGATACGACACATGCATATGGTCACAAGTGTAAGGCATAATATATGCCCATGATTGATAATAATACTATGAATGATAAAGCTTATGTGTGATGTACTCATGAATGCTTCTTTATACTTGATAGTATAATAATAATCTTGTTAATCCATGATGGCTCCAATTATCTTTGTAGATGTGTGCATTAACCATACAGGTATTTCATGTGGATTCATGGTCTGGTCAGAGCTATGAGGTATATGTGCTTTGACTAGCACAATGTGATGACAATCCTTGTTAATGAAATAACAAGTTGCTAGGTCTGATGACCTGATATAAGGATGAGTGCCTAGCTGAGGTGTTATCCTCTGATGATGAGATAAGGGATGTGTTCCCAGGATGCTGATGCATGATTGTGATGCCTTGAGAGGCAGTGGTTGATATCATGAGGGATTGAGGTCCCAGGACAGTAGGTTGATGGCAATAATGATGTAATTCCATAAGGCCATGTTATACTTTGGTTGCCTCAACAATTGGCTTAAAATATACTAATTAATTATAGATGAACATATCATGTAGTTTGATCTGGCCATAGATCCATTACGGTCAATATTTGGTGATGGTGAAACAGGTTTATTCTACGGGATTACCTGCAGCGCATATTGTTGAATATGTGAGGTTTCCCCTAGCCTAAAATAGGAGGGTTGAGTACAACTATGGTTGCAGACTCAGGATATATGGAGCATGGTGAACACGCCCATGGCTCAGGATATGTGATGATGAGCATGATGCGTTCATAGCTCGGATGTATGTACTGGCACCTATGATGAGGTGAGCTGGAGATATGGGTAGCTTGCGGAGCTGACGCAGAGGTTGAGGCCTATAAGCATAAGACTCTAGTCTTGCTTGATGTTTCATGTACTGACAACGGGAAGGTGAGTTCATGGAGTCTGGATCTCCTTAGACCTTGTATGGCACCGGATTGGGCTTCGCAGCCAATGGTTGGATTTGAGCAGGGAAGGCTCACTTCCTCAGGGCATAATAAAATGTAATCCAACTAAATGGTATATCTTGCTTAAAGCAAAACACGAAACATTGATTGAGGCCTTGCTTATATATATGATCTAGTTACACCTTGCATAGACGTGTACGGTCCTTATATTCTATGATAAGTTTTTATAAAGCTTATCTTGTCAATCATGTTCCATAAAGAATAATTGGTTATATGCCTCCCGGATATCTTGGAAAGCTCGATGGTAATAATAGCTTCGCTCAGTATGCTACTCTTGTTATATGCTATACCAGTTATCTTCTGTTATTTGTTTTATCCTTCTGAGGTTTTATAGTTTCAGCGGGGAGTTATGTTTCTTGCTGGGACTGTGTGTCTCACCCCACTGGTTTACACCCTTTTTAGGTGATCGCTCTAGGCGCGGTGGTGGTCGTGAGGTTGCGGCCGAGCAGCAAGAAGAGTAGTAGAAGGCAAGAGATGGACACACTGCTGTTTTGGTGGTTTTATAGTAGTGTCCTAGAGTCATCCCTGTACTCTCAGGTCCTTAGAGGTGTTTGACGACGTTTCACAATGTCTAGTTGTTGTAATCTTTGTATAACCTGCTGATGGTCGTACGTGGCATGTTATGTATGTATAAATAGGTGTTGAACTCTGGTGCTGACAATACAACTGGTTTCAATATGTTGTGTGCCTATAACATAGCTTGTGAATGTTTATATAACATGTTTCTCTGCAGGATCTGGATGCAAAAGTACTCTCATGTATGCTTTCCACAATCAATTTTAATTAACCCGTGTTTTCAGTAATGTGAGATTCTGCACGTTTTCGTGTGTCATCTAATTGTCTGTGTGATGGTTGGGTGTCACACATATCGTCATCTTACATATAATCTCCTTCACCCTTGTACCTCTCTTCTACCTCATTATCCTTCTTCACACACCCCCAAACCCCTAGTCATCCTTTCCCCCCTTCCCTTATGTGCAATCTCCAGGCATGTTAGAGATGGATGTCTCCATCTAGGCCTTGTGAATGGCATACCAACAAGGTCCATGGATCTCTGATGATCGGGCTACAACCATCCATCCCAAGATCAACCAAGAGTTATTTGTAGAAGACCATCTATAGCAAGTTGATATGTAGGTAAATATAATTCTCTACAACAATTTTACTTTCCATAAAGATTAGTTTAATAAGGTTGAAGATGATTTAGATGATAAGCATGACAATATGAATGATAAATGTTTCCCTCATAGATACCAAGTTAGTTCAAAAATATATGTATGTTTGCTTATAAATCATAAGTGATAATATGATGTATCTAAATCCAAATATAATGGATTATGTTTCTCAATATATCTATGCATGTATGTATATAAATAAAGATTACAATGTATTGATATGACTTATTAGTAAAATGTGCATTTTTGTATGAATATGTCTTGCTTCGTATAATGCTAATTTTATAAATTTAGTTCACAGTGATATTTTACATAAGATATTGATCGTGACAAGGATGTTACCAATTCAAGACTCATACACATTGGTAAAAAATCTTGGAAAATTAAATTTACTAATGAACTTATACTTTTATGTAGTATGGAAGACAATACAATGTCCTTCAACCTAAGAATATTTTAATTGCATACTAGTGACATTTCAATGATACATAGTAATATATATTATAAACCTACTCATAATGATAAAATAGTTTTTTGGAAATTATAGATACCCATATATGTATTCATATATATGAAAATGGGTATACATACTAATACACATTTGGAATATGATGTTAGGAATAAAATGGAATCATCTATTTATAGAGAGTGAATAAAATTTAAGAATTAAATGTGAGGAATACGTATTTTTATCGATACATTTATAATCTTGAAATACATAGACTTATTTCACTTAGAATGGATCTTAAAAGTAAAATATATATCTAATGGATCATGTTTCACTTAATAATATTAAAATACATAATCTATCATTAGGTGACCTAAAATTGGGTAAGAACAATATATATAGCTATAATAGGAATTTATACATTGGTTCGCTTTGGTTTGACTATTATACCTAATGTGTTATTTGGGTGAATACACCACTTCATGGATCAAGTATGTATACTAAGTTAATCATTAACTATGATATGTTGGTATGTGTAAATCTCTATTTAAGTTTTGGAATTTATGCTAATATGCATAGTTTCTTACAATGAGGCAATGTTCTTGAGTATTATTTATTTTGATACTCAAATTAAATTCCATGTTTTATTTGAAATACTATGAACTTTTTTTAATCTTGAGTACTCATGTATATGGTTCATTTAACCCTTCCTGCTAAGCCATTTGGATAACTTATGATGTTTATGTTTGGAATGTTAATCCTGTGACACTATTATGAATGTTATTTTTGGACTAAAATATGTAAAATAGTAGTACTTCTATACAACCATACTTATAAAGGACATGCATATTCCATCTGGGGTGTGTATTTTTGTCATTACATTTTTAGTTCATTATCCTATTTTGGGTGTATTTAGTCTACATTGTTCATGCATGTGAAATTGTTATTATTGTGATATGGTGAATGATTATTATGCAAGAATGATGATCTCAAATGTGTTTCTTTAAAGTGCAAAGCCTCATTCTTGTGATAATTTTTATAAATGTATCTATGTGTTTTTAGCCTTTTTTTGTATGGGAACACCCCTATTTGTACTTGTAACCCAATATAATGCTCGAATGTTGTTATATCCACATACTAAATGTTTACTATTACATGCCTTTGTTTCCTATTTTTGGGTCATGCTCCCCTACCACCCACGTGTAGGTACATTAGAGGACAAGGACTCAAGAACACCATATTTTTTAATTTCAACTTGAGGATATCCAGGAATGGTCGGGTTACCCTCTATAATAGGTCTATCAGGTTATTAGATTTATTAGTTGTAAACCTTTTCACTTTTCTATACCACATTTAAAGTGAGGGAATATTGTAACTTTTTAATGGTTTTGTTTCCATTGCTTACTCATTATGTTTCTCTATGATTTAAACCATTTGGGAAAAATAAATTCCTCCATTCCTATGTATTTGGAATAGGATGAGTAGAACCTCTATCAGATCAATCTCTTTACATGTTATGGTTTGAACAAAATATTTATATTTGCAATTTTAGTTTGGCCCATCATTTTGCATGTTTATTAGATTTAGGATGTAGAGAACTTCAAATCCTAGATCTAAGATAACATTTGTTTCAAGTTAACCCTTGATGAGAATTCCAAATAGGTGTTTTTTGAGGTGATATGTAAATGATATCAGGAAATACGATGATTGACCTAAAATAATATTTGTCTAAAATTATTTCTAATGCCATAAGGGGAATTTAAGCGATATCAAAATATGTATGTCTGTGATTATTATGATATAGTGGGAGAGAAATGTAGGTAGAGGTGGTGAAACCCATCTAGATGTTTCCATCTAGTGAAAAAATCTAGAGCTATAATTCATCCTTTTAATTATTGCAATTGCATCAAACTTAAACAAATCAAATTCTCATGGTAAATGTTTGGGTCTCGTGAGCATATTTTAGGAGAAAGTCAATAATTGGGAAACTAAAACCTTTCACTAGAAGGAAATATCACATTGTCCAAATTAGAACTTACTATAATATATTCCCACATAATGCAATCATATGAACTACTCATCTCCATCTGTGAAAATTTTGGTCAAATCACCCATTTTTTCATTTGAAAAAGCAATCCTACTTACAAGGGTGTACGTTTGGTTGCATGGGATAAGATTATAGCTCAAATATCCAAGGAAGGGTTGGGAATTAGATCCACTAGAGAATTTAATAAAGCTCTATTGATGAAGATGTCATGTAAGTTGCATAGAAAATTATGTACAATTTGGAAACCCCTCCTCCATTCCAAGTAGAAGTTACTGGATCACAACCACACAGGTGGATCCCTCATCTGGAGAAATATTATAGCTCAACATCAGTTTGTGAAATAAATGATGGCAGTCTCAGATGGAAATGGGCTAACTACACAAGTAATCTACCACTGTTGGTTAAGAGGAAGTCACAAACCACGACTGAAAAATAATGTTAGCATCCCCCAGGAGCTTTGTGATCTCAAAGTGTCTAGTCTAGTAATTGAGGAAATAATTAGGTATGTGGAGTTTTTAAATACATATATGGAGAATGAGACCATTGTAGGGAAATAAGGGTGACAAATAAGGCAGCAAAAACAAAAATGTAAATCTTGGTTCACCTTAACAACAAGACTGAATCAACAACAATGTATCCAAGATGGGAAGGTTGCAAGGTTATACCTGGTCTTAGAGCAAGTCTAGCAATAACACTTGATGAATTATCATGCTTCTTCTCCAAGTAGCAACGAGCTTCTTCTTCAGACAGCAGCATTCTCCTTCAGCAACACTCGAATAGTCGTAAGAAATTGCCTCTTGGCCTGGCCACCATGGACGTCAGTTGATGGTGTCCTCCTAGAGGTAGACAACAGCCTCCCGCCTCCAGAGTAGTCCACACGGACCACCAGAACTCCATACTACTATACAATACCTAACTAGAAGGATTTGTCCCTTTTAAACATCAACCTACTAGAGTTGATATGCTCTCCCACAATTTTCTCTCCCTTGATATGATTCCCTTATTGGGTATGACTTTCTTGGTCTCTCTATTGGTTACCACAACCAAAAAGTACAACAATTGTTAGAGAAACTATTGTGTTTTGAGAAGCCCCCAGTACGCCTATATTAATAGGAGAGACTACGGTCAGAGTTTCCAATGTGTACAGGAGTCAAAAGGATCAAATTCACACATTTTCTGGAACATATGCACATCAAATCGGTTGGTTCACATACCCAATCAGGCAGTTAGTGTGCAAAACGGTTGGTTTGTTCCATGAATCGGTCAGTTTGTGTAATTTTCTATTCTAAATCACATTGGTATTCTAGGCAAGATTATTGCAATACATGATGGCAGCAGTAATCCTTGATCTAATTGAATTGACCATTGAATTGGGTGGTTTATCTCATGAATTGATCAGTTGGGACCAGTGAACTGCTCAGTTCAGTTTGTGAACTGTTCGTTTCACACCCTAGTTCATTCATTGATTAGTCAATGTTGATTCCAATTGACCTGACATTCCAACTGATCTGTTCAACATTTAAATTGGTCAGTTCAGAGTCCATGTTGTCAATTTTGAACCTCATTTATTTAATTGAATATCTAAACAACTTTAGAAATCAATATAAACATAATTCATGAATATACTCCTTTAATCCAAGTTTATCCTATGTGTGTGACCCTATAGGTCCAACATTACCTTGGTAGTGAATGTCCATAACCAATTATGCATCATATCAGTGCTACCCAAGTAATTCAAATTGTTGAAGAACAACTTCAACCTACAATCTGTGATTAGTGTTACTGTGATCATATAGTTCATGTCTGTGATATATGGATTGAACTCGAGGAATTTATTAGTCATCATCTCAATGCATAATCCATGTTCATTGAACTATATAAGACTATTTAAGATGCATGTGAGCTCAAATATCACATATTGAGTCATGTGAGTATGGACAAACATTTCTCAACATTATTTATCAAGAGGCTCTATATATCAATCTCATGTAGGTGGGAAAAATCCCATCTATATCACTCACATTATATCCCCATGTGTCATAGTGCATCCAAGCACCACCTTTATGGAAACCCTTATTTAGGATCACAATGGATGATGTCAAAGTATGTGGACGACATGTGATGAATGTAGTGACTTCAGGTCTAAGAACCACAACCACCCCCTATCACAATGAGAGATGATTATGACTATTGTTCCATGGTATCCATGTATCACTCTTATGGTGAGTCTATCTGATACATTGTTCCCTATCATGTATATGTGTGCTTTACTTGATATCACATATCATGACCAAAGAGACTTTGTCATGAGTCAACACACACTCTAGTCTTATGTATTATTATTGTCAGTTTTGCTTCCATACTACTATCTAACTAGGTATATAACAAGAACATATGTACTATTGACATTTGTGTGATCTCACTGTTCAAGTCATGTACTTGGAGAAATATGTCATCAAGCAACATCATTCTTTAGATATCTCTTATGTTTGTATCATCGTCTCATGCTGAGACAAACATAATAAATAGAATTTCCTTTATTATTATCAAATCAAGTATCTAATGACACACTCCAATTACCATATGATTGGCTCTCTGAGCATAAATTCCAACAGATTCCCACTCGTACTTAGAGACAATCACCCATGAATCTTAATTCAAGTAAACTTGACATGTCCATCATGCTTTTGCTACGTTGGTGCTTTTATAGCGTGTTAGCAACGTTTCCTTAAATTTGGTATTTGTATGTTTCACATCTCTTTGTTGTGCAACTTTTTGCATGAGATGGAAGTGTTGTAGTGTGTTATTTGAGGTTCCATGCCAATCCAGTAGCTACATTATTTTCATAGTATTTATATTGTGTCATTAATAGTTGGAACTTCCCACAAGTTCATCCAGATGAACTTCTAGATGCATATAGTATTCTCTATTGTTCTCATAACACCATGATACTTAACTTTTATTGAGGAATTTAAACAACTATCTCATGCTCGGAACTTTTCTAGCTTGAAGTTTTTGTTTTAAGGTCAAAAACTATTTATATTGTGATGACTATTTTTATCATACATTTCAGAAGGTTGCATAGGTATAACCCTTTATGCCAAACTCTTCATTTTTATTATAATTAAGGAATTGATCCTTCTAGTGCTTCTCAAGCACTTTAGGATGTTCATTATGGCAGTCCAATGATCTTCATTGGAATCTGACATATACCCTCTTGTCATGTCCACTGCATATAAGATTACTAGATAGGTATAAATGTATCATTCATCGTATCAAATACAAACAATATAACTACATATACTCTCATTATTTCCAATACATACGAGATAACAAGATAAGTACATACATAATATATCCAATTGCCAATGCATGTGGCATCTATTCATGTATTCATGTTCTTCATAAGAACTCGGACATTAGGATCCTAAGAGATTACTCCATGGAACATGGAAAAGTTCACTTTCATTGAGTCATGCATGTTGAACCCTTTCAACATCTTTACAGCGTATGTTCTCTTACTTACGTCAAGAAGCTTTTCATATCTATCTATCAATATATATATATATATATATATATATATATATATATATATATCAATTTCTATCACAAAGGATGTGTAACATCCCCGGATTTTCACCTTCTCAAAACCCCATGGAGATGAGACGACAAAATTTGAACACGTTAGGCAATTGTTTCAGAGAGCGATGCGGAAGCATAATACACATACATGAACATTCAATATAACAACACCATAACATTTCTCAGCATTCAACATGTAAATTAGAACATGAATTACAATTGTATATTGAAAGATAATTTTACACAAGTCTAAACATGTATGCTAACTAGGATCTTAGACAATAGGTACAACATGTACAACTTGCTCACATCCTATTCTTTTATCCCATTCTAGCTCTGGACCTAGAAAATATGAGAAACAAAATCATCAAAAAAAGTTGGTATGTGGTAAGAGATACACTAGTAAGGTTTCATAAAGGAAAATATTTGAAGAAGAAAGAAAGAGAGAAAAACCATTTCTTAAGGCGAAAATCAGGTAAACATCCTTTTTATTACATTTATTTGATGCAGTTGTACTACACTTATCTACACTTGACTTACATCTAGTATGGGAAAAATTATATCATCATACATCTAACATGGGACAAAGCATCATACATCCATGTTAGGCAACATACATCCATATCGGGCTAGGCGCACTAGTAGCTACAACCCATCCATATCCTTTTATGTTATATTAGATTTTGGCAGAGTATAACTCAAAATAGTTCAACCAAGCAATGAATATCCAAATAATAGCATTCATGATATTACATATCATAAGCAACCAAGAAATCTAGTCTTATACTTATAAGACCACGTACCTGAGTTCAGAGATTTCTAATCATTCTTGCTCATCTAGATATCTGGTAACCCTAACTTAGACCTAAAATATCAATGGCGTAATGGACCATGTATTAATGATGATTAATTTATTATTAACTAGGTGATGACCAGATATCTAGATGAGCAAGAATGATTAGAAATCTCTGAACTCAGGTATGTGGTCTTATAAGTATAAGACTAGATTTCTTGATTGCTTATGATATGTAATATCATGAATGCTATTATTTGGATATTCATTGCTTGGTTGAACTATTATGAGTTATACTCCACCAAAATCTAATATAACATAAAACGATATGGATGGGTTGTATCTACTAGTGCACCTAGCCCGGTATGGATGTATGTTGCCTAACATGGATGTATGATGCTTTGGCCCATGCTAGATGTATGATGATATAATTTTTTCCCATACTGGATGTAAGTCAAGTGCAGATAAGTGTAGTACAACTGCATCAAATAAATGTAATAAAAAGGATATTTACCTAATTTTCACCTTAAGAAATGGTTTTTCTCTCTTTCTTTCTTCTTCAAGTATTTTCCTTTATGCAACCTTACTAGTGTATCTCTTACCACGTACCAACTTTTGTTGATGATTTTGTTTCTCATATTTTCTAGGTCTAGAGCTAGAATGGGATAAAAGAATAGGATGTGAGCAAGTTGTACAGGTTGTACCTATTGTCTAAGATCCTAGTTAGCATACATGTTTAGACTTGTGTAAAATTCTCTTTCAATATACAATTGTAATTCATGTTGTAATTTACATGTTGAATGCTGAGAAATGTTATGGTGTTGTTATATTGAATGTTCATGTATGTGTATTATGCTTCCGTTTCGCTCTCTAAAACAATTGCCTAACGTGTTCGGATTTTGTCTTCTCATTTCCATGGGGTTTTTAGAAGGTGAAAATCTGGTGACGTTACAGGATGCTTCACCTAAACCCTTCATATAGAAGGTACTTTCCTTCCCAGGTATAACATTTATAGTATAAGGATATTATTCCCCATCACCATATAGAATATAATGCTCCCACTAAATCTTTTATAGACATAGATTTCATCATCAATCTCACTCAAGGCAAACTCTTTGACTATCTTGTCAATATGAAGATTCCATCTTTGAGATGGTTTGTTCAGTCCAAAGATTGATTTTTGTATCTTACATACTTTATTTGCATTATTGGATTTATGAAACCTCTAGGTGGTGTCATGTACACATCCTCATAATTATTCCATTCAAAGAATGTGGTTTTAACATCCATATGCCAAATCTCACAGTTATATTAAGCTACAACAACAAGCATAATGTTGATGGATTTAATGATGGTAACTAGGTGAAAGACTTCAACATGTTCAACACCTTGAACTTGTTTTAAACTCTTTACAAGAAAACTACCCTTCCATGTTGGTCTCCTATCAAAGACCCAAACGCTCCCTATGGGTTTTACCCCTTTAAGTGGATTCAACATGGCCATACCTTGGTTTACATCGACTCCATCTTTGGTCTTAAGGCCTCAAGACAAGCTTTAGATTTTGGTCCCTCAATAGCTTGTAGGTAGGTTTTTGAATCATCATGTATGACCAACTCACTACCTTTTCAGACATAATATGTCATAATCTTTCCATATCAAGATGTGTTCTACTATAACTATGAGTATTGTGTGATACATGAGGAACTTGGGATTCCACAACAACTTGTGATTCTCCTTGTTCCTGTTGTACTTCTTTAGGTTCAATGTTTTCTTGTTGGTCTAAAACATTTTGAGTTCTACTTTTAATCCAAATGATTCCTTTAGAACTAAGTTCCTCTTCAGGAATGCAACCATTCAGATCAACAAAAAAATTGTTATTGGATTGTGACAAGAGTAGTATTTTAACAAAATAAATTATGTTAGTTGTGGACAATGTTTTTAAGAAACTATTGTTTTATATAAGCATTCATCCCTGATCACTATAGAAGACACATCGGGACACCTCCCATGCCATATCACATATGGTGTCTATTAAACCATTTTAGATGGTACATAGGTTTAGTGTAAAGCATGTGCCAAAAAGGAAATTGGAAGATTAGCTAGATTTATTGATAAACATACCATGACTTAAAAAGATATGATTACTTCTTTAGGATACATTATCATTGTTTTTCAGGTGGAGACACCATGACTCATTATCATGGTCTTCTAGATTGTTCTCAAATTCTTAGTTTAAAATATTTAACGATGATCACATTGAAGTATCTTAATAGTTTTACCAAGTTAATTATGTATTCATTCATAATCACCTTGAACACTTCAAGAAATCTTATGTTTGTATTTCATTAAATACAAAGTTCCATATGTACTAATAGAATAAATAAATATAATGACGTACTATTAACTACCTTTAGCATTTATTCTCAAATGTCTACATACATCAATATGTATGAACCCTAATAGAATAGTCGCTCTCCTACTACATTTAGTGAAAATTCTTTTGTAATATTGCCTAATAAATAAGACTTGCATGCCTATATTAGTTCAATAACAAAAAGTGTCTAGATAAGCATTATATGGATTCTAGAAATTCATTTCTCATTTATTTTCTTTAGATGACAATGTTATAGGTATTCATTGTTGGATTCATCAAGTCTTTCAGTATATGTGTCATACACATATTTGTCTTTGGAACTATCAAGTATAGTTTGTGATACAAAGGGCATTGCCATGGAACATAAATTGTTTTCCATACAAGATACATGATGTTTTCATCAATGGTAGGTATATATTAGAAATTCACTAATTCTATTACATGCCCATGAATGATAGATTCCAACTATAGTGGAAACAACTCTTGCTCTGTATAGTTTTAGCTTACTTCTTATTGGGTCCTAAAGTAGAGATCTCTATTTCTTTCTTCTTCTTTTGTTCCTTAAGTGAAAAGGATAGATTCCTTTTTGCATTTAATCCTTTCCTTATCTTGAATGAAGAAGACTTGGACTTTAGCTTAGCCTCAAAATTCTTCTTGGCCTCGCCATTTCCCTTGGACACGCCTCTATTGAGCACCATCAGAGATTTGTTCTTATTCATTCTTTCTTTTGGCATCAATGTGACAATCCATTTAGACAGTGGTTTGGCCAAGTTGCTTAAGAGATGGATCTCGATAAACTAGCTATATGATTCACACAATGATTTTTAGATTCATATATGTCGTCAACACTTGACCTAAAAGAAATCCTAGTTTTTTCACGTGCCCAATCATATTGAGCACATGGGGCTCTACTGGATCTTCCACTATTAGTTTACACTCAAATAATGCTTTGAAGACATTATACCTTACTTTCTTTACATGATTCTTAATATTTGTTACCATCTCAAGAATGTCCATTTTTCATGCTGCTACTGCAACCCATAGTTCATACAACATAGCATAAGGTACTCAAATGTCTATGGCATTATTGGCATGCTTCTAGTTAGCATCCATTTTAGCATTAGGTGCATTTGGAGTGGGTTCCTATGGCTCTCATATTTCAAGGACAGACCTTTCACTCATTTATGAGAACTCTTCTCAAAATCCTAAATCATATGTGAAAGTAAATCCCCTTTAGTTTATCCTACTCAAGGACTGGTTGAAATTGTGTTTGTTATTGGATTCTACAAAGAAATATTATAACTTTTCAAAACATTTTTTATTTGTTTGGTTTAATAAGTTAACGATATTAATTAGGCCTTTAATTAATTTTACTCCCACTATTTTGTTCAAATTTAAAACCCTCATGTATTTATTCAGAAGAGTGAAGTGTACAATCTTCTAGAGAGACCAGATCCAAAACAATTCAATGATTACCCAGCCAACGTGAGTGTTTTTAGTCAATTCCTAAGATAGGCAACTTTTACCAATTACATCATATGCAATTCTTGGATAGATGATATGTGCAACTCCTTGTCATAGTCATTTGCATGCCCATGGTGTGTAATTTCAATAAAGACACATAGTTAAGACTAACCCAAAAGCCAAGCTGATAATAATGCACCCCACTTGGCAGGCCCATATTATTACCATCACATTTCCATGAGGTAGATAGTGCACCACCCATGGGATGCCCACACTTAGTCGATTAAGAATTCAATGTATGTTGCTAATGGAAAGCATCTAAGACTTAATAGTGTATAGAGGGATTTTATATTTAAATTCATATACATATCCAATCACCACATATTAAAAGTATGTATCATATACATTCTATAACCACAATGAAACCATGCAAAATAGAACACACAAGCGATGGTTATGGCCATACTATTGTAATTCCTTTGCTCCACAAGGAATTAAAACCACCTAAGGTCCATATCATATGCAATGTGTTGCTTATGATCATCTATTCTTGGGCCAATCTGGGTTATCGGTTCAACTCTCAAACCGGTCATCTCGCCTCCTGGTTGCTTGGTTAGAGATTGCAACAATCGTCTCATATTTCGATTCAACATATGTTTGGACTCCTCTAGCCAATCGGTTGGTTCACTAGTCAATCAATTCATCCTCATGTTGTCTAGCCTCCTTGGTCCTCCAATCGATCGATTCGTCTCACAAGTTAGTCAGTTCGTCTGATGCAGAATATCTTCTCATGATGAAACATAAATTAAAACTATCTTATTTTTTATTACATTGTATAAGTGAAAACATTGAGTTACAAGAAGCATGAAATTACTAAGCAACATGAACTATAGTAGGGAGAACGATTGGGTGATTCATAGGGTGACTGAGCGCCTCTGTCCAATGTTTGGAGAATATATTCAGATGTGGAAGAAAAAACATGTTGAAGATGAATGTATAGTCCATCTTAAATCCCCAAAAGATTGGTTTTAAGTGCATAACTTTTATAGGAAGCTCTTCTTGCGTATACATCCTACTAAGATCATAGTCAAAGAAGGTCAGATTGTTGTTCCTGGAGCTGAAGCTTTTGAAAATGTGTCAAGATCGAAATTCTACCTCTTTGGCTATGTTGTCAATTTTTTCTCAGATCCTCATCTTCTTCATCAACATTTCCTTAATGTTTGGGGCTTGGAATAGGATTTTGAGGTTATTCCAAAGTCATATGGCTTGTTTATTTTCAGATTTTCTAACTTCTAAGATATGAAAATTTCCTTGGAGAAGGGGCGCTGGTTTGTAAACAATTTCCCTCTTATTCTAATGAAGTATCCCCCATGACAACCTATTTCTAAACTTGGGCTTAACAATGTTTTTGTGTGGGTCAGATCATATGATCTTCTGTTGAACTTATGGGAAATAAGGATGCTGGAATAGATTTGATCCATCCTGAGTATTCCTATGAATATAGATAACTGGACTATGCATGCATTCAGGTTCTATTGAATTCTCATTCCAATTTTCTATCTTCTATTGATCTAAAAGGTGACAATGGTGGTGTCCATTGGGACATCATTGAGTATGAATGGTTTTTGTCATTCAGTGGTATGTGAAACTTATTTTTCTATGAGGACAAGTGTTGTCTTCTTGTTCCTGCTCGACTATTTTCAGAGAAGACTTAGTTTTGATAGGGTGTCTATGTTGTTTTCTAGTAACACCAATATTACTTGATCTATGTTTGTTCTACTAATGTTAGCTCTAGTTCTGGGACTTCTTTCTCTAAGGATGTTGTTGTGCAGGATACAGGCTCAAGATTTGTACCCTTTACACATGTACAAGTTCTTGGAGATATTTCTTCTGATGTAAATCATCTTGCTTGTTATCCAAAGCCTTTGTTGTTTACTAATTATCCACTTGATGTTGATCCAAAAGTTAGTACTGGTAATCCTCTTAGAGTTATAAACTCTATGTTTTCTCCTCTGAACAACTTGGAAACCATTGATGAGAATGTTGAGGCCGCCAGCACAACGGCCAAAGTGGTTAAATGACTCATCCTTTTAAACTATCCTCCTGGAATGAGTGTCGTATTAGAAAGACAATTAGGAATATCAAGGAGGAGTTATGGAGAGTGGGTAGTAGTATTTGTATTTTGCAAGAAACCAAGCTAAGGAAAAGAAATATCAGTAAGTTTGTGTCTATGTTCTTTCCAAATTTTGAGTATTTTTCCAATACTGTTTCTCATGCTTTGGGGTATTAGTTATTTTATGAAATCTTGTTGTTTTCCCCATTGTCAAGCTAGTGGAAATGGATCAAAATGTGCTTTTTAATGTCAGGTTTGAGAATTCTTCTTTCCTTCTATCTACTATTCATGGACACAGTGAAGATAGTGATCATTTTGTTCTTTGGGAGAATTTAGAAGCTACTTGTCTTAGTTATAGTTTACCCTAGATTATTTTGGGTGACTTGAAAATTGTTCGCAATGATAGTGATAGGATTAGCAAGAATTCTCCTTCCAATCAAGTTTATAAATGAGTTTAATGATTGAGTCTTAAATTGTGCTTTGTTTGAGTTGGATTTGAAAGGGCCTACTTTCTCATGGGACAATCAACAAGATGATGAAAGATTCATTATGTCTAAGATTGATAGATTTTTCTATAATTATCAGTTCTTGAATCTTTTTTATGGGTCTTCTGCAGAGTTTATTTCAAGTACATTAGATATTATAGGTCTATCCTCTTTTATGTTGGACGACCAAGAACCATCAGGTCTCCTTTCTACTTTATAAACTCTTAGGGCATGAAGGATCGCTTTTTTGACATTGTGAAAGAAACTTGGGATGAGGAGGTTGAAGGTACATCTATGTGTAAGGTGTACAAAAAGCTCATAGGCTTAGATCTCTTTTAAAAGAATGGAATCACAATTGTTTGAGGGACATCTTTGATAATGTGAAAATTTCCATGTACAATGCCTTGTAGGCCCCAGATCAAAGTCGATCATGATCTGACTAACTTTTTGCTTCAGTTGGAAGTTAAGGCTCCTAGGAAAGTTCTCTATAAAGAGGAGAAGGTTGATGGATTTTTTATGAGGAAAAAATCTAGAGTTCAATGGCTAGATGAAGGGGACTGTAACATCCTCAATTTCATAGCTAATGTAAGCCTTTAATGTGGGGTTTTCTAGTAAGTGTATGCCAGGGGACCTAATGAACCTAACATGGCTAAGTTTGTAATTAAGTTTACAAAATTTGTGATACAAGTCATCTGGTCAACCAATACACACATAATGAATTAAATGTGTATGATTGTAGTCGGTTGTATATGAATATAAGTGAATTATTCCTATGTACAATCATGTGACGAATATATATTATGATGAATCTAGTTCATGGCTTGAGCCTTAGACCTAGCTTAGGTCTTCATGTTATGTAACTAAAGAAATATTGATCACATGTGTTATACATGAGCTTCAATTGAGAAATTATATTGATTGAAGACTTATTTTCATGGTTTGGAATATAATTAAGCTCATGGACCCTTTAAAATACTAAGGGATGGGCCATGTGCTCCATAGCCCACTTCCAGCCTTGTTGGACCAATTAAGTTTTACAAATAGGTCCTTGGAGTACAAATTGAGAATTAAGTATTTCATGGCCATAATGAATGCTCAAATTTTTTTAGTAGAATAATAATTAGAATATAAGATGGTGGGAGAAATTTCAAATGGTTTTGATGTATATAGTAGCCTAGGTAATTAAATTAGTAATTATATTATTTTTGTTTAAAAGACATGTTTGGAGTGTTTGTACAACTAGTTTTTACTTAAAATCTTGCTCATGTGAAGTTGATGATAATATAGTATTTATCCCAAAATTTGAAGTCAAACCGAGCTATAGGGTGGACTATATAAATATTTCTTTGATTTTGAGTTTTATCAAAAAGAAGAAGAAAAAGAAAAAAAAGGGGGCGACTCCAGTCCGTATCGGACTGAAGAGTCATGCCAAATAGAGCAGGGGACAGAACAAAGCCCCCACAAATGGGAGCCTTGCTCATGATTCAGATGGCTAGAGGCTATTAAACCTCTCGACCCTTATGCTTGGTGGTGGCTGAACCCTATTCTGGGGTTTTTGATGCGAAATGAGAGCGAGAGCAAGAGAAAGCAGGGAGAGGATCCATGGCGGTAGAAGTAGGACAGAGGCTAACAGATTCGATCTTGGTCTAATGCTGCTTCGGGACGGTGCCGCCAAGGGCAGGTAGGTCGGACGGAGGTAACTGGCTCTAGGGCGCAAGCTATGATGACCTGGTTGTCGAGATTGAGGGTGCCAAAGGCAAACCCTACGGCTACGGCAACCTGCACGTAGAACAGGGGACCTCCCGTCATTCTATTCACAGGTGAGGAAGAAGCTGGATCTAGTTGGATCCATGACCAGCTAAGGAACAGAAAAGAAGAGGCGCCACCATCTATGCCCTTTGGATTCCAAATCGACGACTGATATCAATCCAAACAGAGGTAACTTCTAAAATTCATATCTTGAGATTGGGAAGTCAGATTTTATCAAACAAGATACTTGTAGAAAGCTCATGATGAGTAATATCACATAAAAATACTTCCAGATTATGATTTTGATATCTTATATTTATTTAAAATAGTGTATTCAAAAATATATGATTTTGATGTTTGGTCAATTAAAAATAGTAAACGCCTTTAGAAATTCATGGAAATTTTACTACATGTGTATTATGATATTCTTAACATGATTTCAAAGCCTGATCTTTATTATATGAAGTTTTATTGAGGTTTTTGATATAAACCCTAATAAGGGTATTTTGGGTATTTCACCCATGATATGATTTTTAAATGACCTGATATTTTAATATATGATCATTCCTACATTATATGAGTACTTTTCTAGAGATTTGATGAAGTTTCTTGTTTTATTACATTAGTATTTAGTTTTAGATGAGTAGCCATTATGAACGAATAATAAATGATTATCCTGACACTAAGTGATATATGTATGGCCAATTAGGCCTGATATTAGTAATGTGATGGTATTCTATTTTGATTTCCTAATTGATTAAGTAAGTTTAGAATATGTGACTGTGTTTGAGAATTATTCTCATTATATGAAGTATACGTTCATATTAGTGCATAAGACGATTTATGTTTTATTTGAGTATAAAGATAATACTAATTATATAGTATGAGTTTTATTTTATTCAACACCAAGATTTGATGGTGATTTTAGATTAAAGTTATGTTTAGTATAAATAAGAACCCAAAGTTGGTATATATAGTGAGGGAGATGGGGTTTTGAGATTTAGAAATAGGAAGAGGGAACATGTACTTGGACTTATAGAACTTTGATTATATCCAGGTGATTAAGATTTGGAACAAGAAATCAAGACCACGTTAAGGACATCATCAACACAAAAGGTAAGTGGTCCATGCCCATGAGTACTCATGTTTTAAGTTCAGTATGTTTACATGTCTCCTGTTAAGACTTTTATAATTTATATGGTTCAATGTTCTAAGATTTTAAGGCAAACAAGAATATTCTCATATCTCTATCGTTATGCAAGTTCATATATCCAAAATCTCAAATAGAGACATGTTGCTCAAAATAGTTGTGACCCATGGACCAAGTCCATGAGTAAGTTAAGGAATCATGTTCCTACAAGATCTCTTAGAAATGTTTGAAATTAATGAATAAGATTGTAAGATAAGATATGCAAGTAATGTAGCCATACTTAGTTGGTGATTGGTTATAGTTTTGTATTGAGAATTTAAGTACACATATGTTGTCAGGATTTCTCATATTTATAGGCATAACTATGTACTACGATTTGAAGGAGAAACATGCCATTAAGATTTCATGCATATGTATATATATAACAACTAGATTCCTTAGAATGAATAATATCTAGAATTTAATTACAATATAAGAATATGAATTTCATAATATTAAGACATGGTCTACTTTTAGAAATAAAGATACTTTTGGGATCATAATGTATTATAAAAATGAGTTCATGATGACATTATAAGATAATGACACATTAAGTTATGATTAGGTTGCAATAGAATATTTTATAAGATTTCTATTTTTATATTTAAGGTTTAATCTGTAAGTTCATATGCAAAGTTTGGGGGTAACATCATATCTTATAAGAAGGATTGAACCATCTTGTCATAATTGATATTTTTAGATATGTTGTACTTATGATACTTTCATAAGCTTGACTTAAGATACTTTGTATACTTAATATTTCTATATTCATGTCAGATCCTTTCTCATAAGACATTAGACTCATTTATGATATAATTGGTATAATGAAGTAATCTTACCAAATAAGAGTTTTAGAATAAGGTTTACCCAGATAATGAGATACATGTTCAAATCTAGCAATGAATTTAGTTTAGAATTTAAGAATAAGATATTCAGATTCAGACTTAGACTACTCACAGTGTGAGTAGCCAGATTTTGAATAAAGATACATGATATGGGTTATAGACCCGATCTCAATTATGTTGTAATTTGAAATACATATCCAATTCCATAATAGATTCAGTTCAGATTTGAAAGAGCAAAGATTCAGATTTAGATTTTAGATTAAAAACTAAGTACATGTTTAGTACTCAATTTCAGATAAGTTCATATCAGAGTTTAGTAAAGATAGACTTAAGATAATTAATTCATAACCTTCACATAATACATTATATAATAAGTCCTCACCAGAGAGTCCTGGGATGATTTAGAGGGCGCGTTGCGCCATACACTGTGGGTGTCACAGAGGGCATGTTATGCCAACAGAGGGTGTGTTGCACCATATAGGACACTTCGGTGTCAACAGAGGGCATGTTGTGCCAACAGAGGGTGCGTTGCACCATAGAGGACACTTCGGTGTCAACAGATGAGGACTTATTGTATAATGGTGGCCACAAATAGATAAAAATCGTAAGTAAAAGATACTTAAGATTAGTGCATGTCTGTAATCTCATCCACGAGTGTGATGAGAGGAATTCAGATAAGATATTTATGATCTATACACTTTGGCGTAGGCCATGAGACCCAGAGTATAGGTCTCCAGAAAGAAAGAATAGAAAATAAGAGTTTGAGTAATGAGAGATAATATGTTTCTAGATTTAATCAGAGTTAAATGTTCGTTTCATATTTATGATGTTCAAGAATATTTTGTAATATTTTAGTTCTTCAGCAATGTATATTTTAGAATACTCATGCCACTTACTCTAACGAATGTTTTTCCCAATGCATGGCTGGGGATGCGATGTCCGCAGGTTTTGGAGAAATTGAAGAACAAAGGGACCAGCAAAGGCCTAAGAGACTTTCAAGCTTGCCTAGTTGGGTGCCATCTACCTAGATGATCCTGAGTATTGACATCTTTTTATTATGATGCATAAACATGATGTAGTTTTACGTTGACAAAAAGCTATGTATGAATCAGTTTTACTAGTTTTGCAAAGGGTTTCAGTTACTTTTATTGCAATGGTTATCATGTTTGTGACACTCCCAGAAAAAAAAAAATATTGCTTCCGCTCATGTGTTATGAAAATCTGGGTGTTACAGGGACAATAATAATAAATTCGTCTACAACTCTATCAATACCAGACAACAAAAGAATCAGTTGAGTTGTCCAAAGATTAATGGTGAGATATGTCATGATGTAAATGTAATCAGATGTTTTGTTCTTCAGTTTTATTCTACTTTTTAATAGAAATCATAAATGTGTGGGTCTCAAAGATTTATATGGTCTAGGCCTAGCCTCACAGAGATTCAAAAGATTAGTATTATTGAGAATGTGACTCAGAAAGAGATTTATGACATGATTACTTCTCTGAATGTTCATAAAGAGTCGGGTCCTGATGGGTTTAATGCTTATTTTGTAAATATAGTATGGTCTATTGTGGGTGCGGACATTTCTAAGGTTGTGAAGTATTTCTTCTGTAATGGTAAAATGTTGAGAGAGTCAAATAATAGTTTTATTAATTTGAATCCAAAGGGCCTTGATACTTGTGATATTAAGAACGGGTGTCCAATTTCTCTATGCAATGTGATGTACAAAGTTATCTTAAACATCATTGGTAATAGGATCCAAAGCATCCTTCCTTCCATTATTAGTAGTAATCCATCTACTATGGTCAAAGGAAGAAACATTAAGGATTCAATCCTTCTTTCTAATGAAACCCTCCATGACTTTAATAGCTTCTGCTAGAAACAAAATGTGCTTTAAGATAGACATTTTTAAGGCCTATGACTATGTAAATTGGACTATTCTGTATGTTGTCATGGATAGGATGGGTCTTCTTTCTATTTAGATAAATTGGGTTTCCAACATCTTCAACTCTACTTCATACCAAGTTATTCCTTATGGTGAACCTATTAAACATTTTTTCCTTCTAATGGTATTCATCAAGGAGATCTGTTGGCTCCTTACCTATTTGTAATAGCCATGAAAGCATTAACTATTATCATGAATCAAATTGTGGATACTCATTTCCTATCTCCTGTTAAAGCCTCCAATTGTTTCTCTCTTTCTCATTTGATTTTTGTGGATGACCTTATGGTCTTTCTTGAAGCTACTCCTATGAATGCTAAGGTTGTTCTTGAAATTCTAGATAATTTTGATAAGCTATCAGGTTTGAGTATTATTAACTCTAAGAGTGAAGTTATATTCATTAAAAGCTATCCCAAGAATGAGATTGTCGATATTCTTAACTTCAAGGTTTGTAATCTTCCCTCAACCTATCACAGTGTTGTTTTAGTCACTGCAAGAATCCCAAGGTCTGTGTGCTCTGTGTTGGTTGACAAAGTCAAGACTAGATTGGAGGGATCGAAGTCTAAGGTCTTATCAATGGTAGGTAGATTGGATCTTACACGATCTAGTCTGTGTGTGTTATATTTGCATTGGTATTCAACCAGTTGGTTCGTGTAGTTTCCTATTCTCAATCACATTGGTATTCAATGCATGATTAATGCAAAGTATGACATCAACACTAATCCTTAACCAAATTCCATTGATCATTAATTTGGGCAGTTCCTCCCATGAACTGGTCGGTTGGGATCGATAAACCAGTTGTTCCACACCTTGGTTCAGTCATTGATCAGCCAATGTTGATTCAATTTGACATGATGTTCCAACTGATTGGATCGACACTTGAAATGGTCAGTTCAAAGTCTACGCACTCAATTTTGGACCTCAATTGTTTATTTGTATTCCTAAACACCTTTAGTAATCAATCTAAACATAATTCAAGAATTTACTCCTTTAATCCAAGTGTATCCTATGTGTGTGACCCAATAGGTTCAAAATAATGTTGCTAGTGAATTTCCATAACCAATTATGACATCACAAACCATGAGTGGTTTCTAGAGCAGTTGGTAAAAAACTTCAACCTACAATCCATGATCAGTGTTACTGTGATCGTATAGTTTTTTTGTCTCTGATATCTGGGTTGAACTCGAGGCATGGAATCGTCATCCTCTAAAAGTTCAATCCATGTTCATTGAACTAGAGCAAACTGACTAACATGCATGTGAGTTCACATATCTCATATGGATTCACATGAGTATGGACATACATTTCTCAGTCTCTCTTATAAAGAGGCCCAAGATATCAATCTCCTGTAAGGGGGACAAATCCCTTCAACATCACTCACATTATATCCACATGTGCTATAGTGCACTCAACCACCACCTTTATGGCAATCCTTATCCTTGGATGATGGTGGATGATGTCAAAGTACATGAATGACATGTGATGAATGTAGTGACTTCAAGTCTAAGAACCACAATCACCACTTATCACTATTATAGTGGATTCTAACTAAAATTCCATGGTATCCATGTATCACTCTCATGGTGGGTTTGCTCAATAAATTATTCTCTAACATGTATATGTGTTCTTGACTTGATATCACATATCATAGATAATGAGACTTTGTCATCATTCAACACACACTCTAGTGTTATGTATTATTGTTGTCTATTTCTCTTCCACTGTAGTATCTGACTAGGGACAAAACAAGAAGGCATGTACTCTTAACATTCATATGATTTCATTGTTCAAGTCACATTCTTGAATACATACATCATCGAGTAACATCATTCTTTAGAAATCTACTATGTTTGTGTCATTATCTCATGCTGAGAAAAATATAATAGACAAAATTACCTTTATTATTATCAAATCAAGTATCTAATGTCACACTTTCATCATTAATGATTGGCTCTCTAGGAATACATACCAATAACCATACACACCATCATCTCTATGCCTACACCATCACCAGTTCTCATTGAGGATGTGGTTTATTGGTATAATCATGTGCATGGGAATTTTGAGGTTAAAAGAATGTACCACAACCTTGTAACTCAAAGAGTGAAGCAATCTGAAGGAGAATGAGGAGTTATATAAAAACAACAACTACCTCCACTGGTAAAGACATTCCTATGGCTCATACAACATGATAGATTACTCACTTATTCATTGCCCATGAGAAGGAATATTATGTTGGGAAATATGGGAACAGACTAGGCAGTGGATATAACAATTTATCTATCCATATTCCCCAAAACAACAAGATTGTGTCAACAACTATCTAATGGGAAGGATGGTTTAAGGAGTTCATACCTCATCCTAGAGAAAGTCCAACAACTATTCCTCATTTTAGTACTCGTGCATCTATCTTGTAGTTGCACTGGGACGGCCTCTACAGTAGATCCTGGTCTGCACCACTGATAATAGGTTGAAGTTATACTCTTAGAGGCAGACAACGACCTCCATGCCTCTATGGAAGTGCACACGGACTGCCTAGAACTGATGTTGTTCTATTAGAACAGACATGAAGGAGTTGGCTCTCCTATTGGTGTACTAGTCAGTAACCTGCTCCCCTAGAATCGTTATCCCTTTTTGTCCCTCCCTTTATCAGGTAGGACTTGCTCAGGCTTTCTATATGCTACCACAATAAGAGAGGATAAAAATTGTCAAACACAATTGAATTGTGTCTTTGGGAAGCCCCCAGTGCCCCTCTATTATAGGTGGGTTAGGGTTCCCAGAATGTGTGGGATTGGAAGGTCAGGAATCTCACGAGTTTTCACAACATGCGACGGGAAAAACAATCAGTTCATCAGTGAACCAATCATTTCATCATGTTTCCCGATCGTAATTGTATTGGCATTCAATATCTGATTTAATGTCCAACATTATTGTAACATCCCTGACATGGGTTATGCTTAAACCTAGATTTTTTGCTTAATAAAGTTTATTATATGCTTCCTCTTATCTCTTGAAAAATAATTAAGGCTCAAGAGGAACTTATATTTCAATTTTAGTCCTTTTTGAATAATGTTGAAATAATGTTTTACTTGTTTTGGGCTAAAGTGCAAATTACCCAAGTTGAGGGGTTAAATTGCAAATTTCACATGCTGAAATGTTCCTATAGTATTGAAGCATCATAGGAATCAGAATGATGCAGAGGTATGGCTTGTAGGGGCCTGAATAACAACAAAGAGCCTGTTGAGCAATGTTTGTGCATTAAAACCTAGTTTTGATGTAATGTGCAATTTGCCCAAAATCTAGGGTTCAATATGCAAACTACCACTTCAAGAGGGTCCCTAATGATTCTTGGCATCATGTAGAGAAAAGAATTTGAGAGGGGCACCTCATTTGAATCATTTTGGAAGAAAAAGAATATTGATATTAAAATAATCAAGATTTAAGCATAATTGGAACTTTACTTCAAATTAATGCAAAAATAAATATGTTAATCGAAGTGCCCTTCAACCAAAATGGTAATGGTTGAAATTAGATAAGGCTGGACGAGCATGTGCCTTGCAAAGGCATGAAAATATCTAAGTGAGTGGAGAACTTACTCACATTAGTTATATCAAAAGTAATATCCACTAAAAATGGGATATTGGTATTATATGATTTAAGGTGCTTAATTTGGTTTTCCTTAATTCATGGATAATGAAGAGGAATTCGAAGGAGGGTAAGATGTCTTTTCATGCAAGGAATTTATGGGGGAGAGGTGGCACCAATTTTGGAATTAAAAGGATTTTATAAAATATTTTCTCTCTCATTGAATTTCTTATAAAAACACCTTTTACAACTCAATTGAGAGGCTTTTTCGAAACCACTTCCACTCTTTTCTTGCAAAACGACCAAGGGAGCTTTGGAGGATCGGGAGGACGACCCCCAACCTGTTGGTAAGCTCCATGACCTCTTTTCACCTTGATTCCATGGTGGAAATAAAAAATCAATGCATGATTTCTTCTTATCTCCATTCCATCTTCAATTCTAGCCATTCCTTTTCACTCAAAGCTTAAGGACGAGCTTGGGATTGTGGAAGGTGTTGCTTTCACCATTAAATACGTTGAGGTTGAAGCTTTTAAGCTCAATTGAAGGTGTTTTATATAACTTGAACCCTTATTCATTGTTATTGAATTCAATTCCTCAATCCAATATGTTCAATATTTCTTCTTGAAATTTCTTTGATTAATTGATGAAACTACCATGGAAATGGAAGTAGAATTCGAGGGGTTGAAGCTTGATGAGGATGACATCATCTTAAGCACACATCTCAATAGGATCAAATTGCAAACGGTTTCAATAATATAGTCCAATCAGTTTCACCAAACCGTTTGGAGGTTTGGGTTCCAAACCATTTGGAGTGGTTGACCGAATGGAGGGGGTTGACCATTTGAAGGGGGTTGCTGATTGGTTGAATAATGATCTAATAGATTTAATTGATTGGCTTCTAAAGGTTCCATGATTGGATAAACTACCAATTGCAAACCCTAATCAGATTGACACATTTAAACCCTAATTGATTTGATACAATTTCATGTTGGTTGAGTAAACGGTTTCATCAAACCGTTTGGTGCTCAAATAGTTTTCAAACCATTTGAGGATCAAGGGTTGACCATTTGAGAATGGTTGACCATTTGTAGGAAATGGTTTCAAAATCGTTTGATAGGGTTGCTCGTTTGGTAAGGGTTGACCATTTGGTAATGGTTGACCGCTTGAGATAAAACGGTTTCAAACTGTATGAGAAGGGAAAGGTCTTCAAGACCGTTTGAAAGGAAACGGTTTCAAAACCATTGAAGGGGCTAAGGGCCAAGACCATTTGAAGTTCTGAACCCAAGATCGTCTGAAGGTCTAACTCCAAGACCGTTTGAGGGTGTGACCTCAAGACCATTTGAAGGTCATGATCAAAACCGAATGGAGGTCTAAAGTGATCAATTCGTTTGGAGATTTAAGGTGATGATCGATCCATTGATCCAATGGTTAATAATAATGATTATCAATGATAGGTACAAAGGTTGAAACCCTAAAGTACGTAGATGATCAGTACCTTTAGAATGGATAACCCTAAAAGCTTATGAAAGCAATGTCTCAATACACTATGTCAACCATAGTTGTATATATTTGATTGAAAGGTTGATGTAACCTAATCAAGTTGAGGGGATGATCGAAAGGAATTCATAAATGAGTATTAATCATGAAGAATATGTGATTAGGGTATGATCCTTAGTAAAGAGATCATGAAACCCTAATCGAGTGGGTTAATAAGCCATAATCCTAAAATTAGGGCAATCCTGAGTGAAACCATAATTGAGGGTAATGCCATGTGAAACCCTAATTGAGGGTGATGCCATGTGAAACCCTAATTGAGGGTGATGCCATGTCAAATCCTAATTAAGGGTGATTCCATGTGAAATCATAATTGAGGGCGATGCCATGTGAAACCCTAATTGAGGGAGATTCCATGTGAAACCCTATGTAATGGTATGATGAGGAGCCCTAACACGGGGTGAAGGTATGTGAAACTCTAATTTTGAGTTATAATACATGAAGCCCTAATTTTGGGCAATATGATGATAAACCATAACCGTAATTACTGGGTAATGGTATGAGAGAACCCTAATGATAAAATAGTGGGTAATGACTTATAAAGGTGAAATATCTCAAATGGTTGATCATAGGCAACCTTATAGTAAGCAATGCCTTAACCTGAAAGGAGTCAATATAATTGAAGATTGTTGGACCATTCTTGTGTGTGACCTATGCACTTCATGGTAAAAGTGATAGGTTAGTGGATGAAAGTATTAAGATGGGAATACCTTAATCCAAGATAAGTTGATAACTCAAGTAAGTTGGAAGTGATGAGGAAACTGATACATCAAGATATGATAGATATCACTTTTAGCATTCCAGGGATGATATACCTTAATGCACCTCAAATCCAATATACTTGGACAAGAAACACATGAAATGTGTTATGTAAATTGTTACAATGAAATGTAATGAGTTTGATATACTTTGATAAGTATAGGATAATATACCTTGAGAATGGGGTTAAGCCAAACTAATGAGCATGATGTAGTCATACCATGATAAGGATGAGAAATGAACTCATACCGTGTATTGCTAATCATTTAATGATAACTGTTAAGAGTATTAAACATGATCGAATACTCGAGATGTTAATGGATGCTCCTAGAGGTGTGGATCAATATTTTAAGGTTGATTTGATAAATGTGAAATCCTAATTTATGTGAGATGGGAAACCCTAACCCTCAATTGGGTAATGGGACATGAGAAACCCTAATGTGACTTGAATAGTAAGCCCTAACCCTATTGAGGGAATAGTGGTGTTACTATTGTATTACATGAGCTAATATGTTATTGTTGCCTACTAAGAGGTAACAAGAGGTAAAATGAGCCTTGTGTGCTATGTAGAATGCTTGTGTAGCAAGAGTCATGATTACCTTGGTCAGATGACCTGAGGGTATTAAGTTGCCTAAAAGTGGTAACAAGTATCCTATGATGAATTGAGGGTTTGAATACCCATATTCTATAATCAAGATGATGAACTTGTTAAGAAATATAAATGTACCTGATGAGATGAGGGATTAAGATCCCAAAACTTTATTAAAAGAGTATGGCTACATGCCATGACTCCACAATACAATACCAGGCATTAGTTGTGTGATCTAAGCCTGAAGAGAGTATATGTTACGGCTATAACTCCATCGCAAAGATGTCAATACACTAGCAAGCCTTCATATGCTTTGTTTCTTAGGGAGAGGTAACCTGAAATTAATGAGCCATGTGTGTCATATGATGATTTAATTATTGAAATTGTTTATGGGCTTCATAAGCCATAGTATGCCTCGTTGCCTATTAAGGGGTAACAAGAGGTGATATGAGCTTTGTGAACTATGTGGAATGCTTGTGTAGCAAGAATCATAATTTCTTTGGTCAGATGACTTGAAGGTATTATTTATCTAATGAGTGGTAACAAGTGTTCTATGATAAACTAAAGGTTGAATACCCATGATAAAGGGTTGTTGTTACTCTGTTTAGTAGATCCTAGAAGGATCAACGTTATACATGTGTTTTAACTTCTTATGGTATAAATGACAGACTGCTTTATCAAGTTATAGCTGAAATGCTTTGAATAAGAATATTGCTCTGATTGGTTTAGAGATTGAACTAGCTGCTATTAAATATAAATTTCATCTGCTCAGTGTTAATCCAATAACTGCAATAATAATGTTCTTGGCGGAGAGTTATATCTCTCGCTGGGGCAATTTACAATTGTCTCACCCCCATGGGATCCACATTTTTAGGTGGACGTCGATGAGGAGGCAGGTACCTTTCAGTTGGTGAAGGACAGCAGTAGCACTAGGAATAGTAGTGAATTCTCAGGTGGAGACACTGCCTATCAAGTTTTGTATATGTGTGAATAGAGTCCTATGTGTCGTCTCTGTACTCTCAGGTCCTCAGAGTTCGTAGTTGGTTTTAATGAATCAATCTGAGATTTTGGCTTGATGCCTCAATGTTCTTGTGCTATCTGTATACAGTTTAATACAACAGTTGATGTTGTAATCCTTGAGATGAGATGATACACGATATGTACTAGTGAAACATAAGGAAATCAAATTACTTTGGTTCTTTTCAAAAGAGTTGTCCTTTGTGGATCTCTTTGAAAAAGGTTTTAATTTTTAGTGATTTTCAGTAATCCACTGCTAACGAAAGCTTTCTCTTAAGTAAATTATGTTTTTGTGATCGGTGTGTCACAATTTAGTGGTATCAGAGGTCTAGGTTTGTTGAGTCTACAGATACATAGGACTAAGATGTTGAGTCTTTTCTAGTGTCTTCTAGTTTATCTAATAGTGACTCCTGCTCATATAGGAGGAGAAGAAAAACTTGAAGATATCTGGAACACATGAAGAACACGCTGTTGATAGCAGTGTTGCTGCACTAGGAGGAGGTGCAATATACCATATTAGGGAAGGGTCTGTACCTGAACAACCCCAGATTGACCCAGCTGTAATAGAAAACCCATCCCTCCATGCTCTATTTGGGAAATTCCTGACAACCATGACACACATGGTATATCGGATGCCACCACCTGCACCTAGGGCACCAACCCATAATGAGGGATATGGAGTCGGTAAGACTTTTGAGAGACTTCGTCAGGTTGGAGCCATAGATTATGCTGGTATAGCCGATCCAGCAGATGCAGATTTGTGGCTGAAGGAGCTAGAGAAGGCTTTCAGGATCCTTGATATTCCTGAAGCCGAGAAGGTAAGACATGCAGTGTACCTCCTAAAAGGGAGTGCTAGTCACTGGTAAATTATAGAAGAAGACAAGAGGCCAGGTGAAGAAGTTGGATGGGATGTATTCTGATGAGAATTTGTTAGTAGATACTTCCCTAAGACGTATATAGATGAGAAGATCTCTCAATTGGAGAGAATCAGACAAGGACAGATGAACGTTAGAGAGTATGAAGCTAAGTTCATGGAGCTTTTGTGATTTTGTTCACATATGGCATTTAATGATGAGGAAAGAATTTGGCATTTTGGGAAGGGGTTGAATGCTGAACTGACCACTCCTGTGTCTGCTTTAGAGAACAGGGAAAGGTTTTCCACTTTTGTGGAGTCGGTAAGGAGGATAGAAAGGTCTGAAATTGAGAAATGATAGACTAGTGGTAATAAGGTGTACACTCAGTTTCAAGGACAAAGATCAAAAAGTTTTAAGAAGCTGAGATTTTCTACATCGACAGCACCATCGAGATTCAATACCCAGACACAATGGACGTCAAGTAGGGGTAGGGACCATAGTATTGCTCCAAGTTGAGCCCCCGACTTAGCATCAACATCGGTGACCGGAACTCGTAGACCCTATTTTGCGACCAGGGTCTGTTACCAATGTAGACAACTGGGACATCTAGTAAAAGATAGTCCAGACGAGAATTCAATGGTGACTCTACCTCTAAGGCAGAGTCAGCAAGGCTCACAAAGGAGGCAGTTTTCTAGTAACAATAGAGGACATGGACAAGAGTCCCAAGCTGGTTCATCAACACCTAACAATCAAGCACATGGTCAACAACCAGTAAATGCGAGGTTCTATGCAATGAATCAATCTGATGCAATAGTCAACCCTCGCATCGTGACAGGTCAGATGAAATAGATTCATTCCGATATTTCATTTCATGATTCTATGTGTTAAAAAATAAGCAGGTAGTTGTTTTTCAACTTCCTCTGACTAGTCCTATAAGGACACAAGGAAGATGAGAATTTACATTTTACTCGGTATTCCTTAAAATGCTTTATAATCTCTCTTATCTGTGTGATAAAAGATGAGATATAGAATTGATGCATGAAGAAAATCCAGGAATGAAAAATCATGTGTGTCTAATGATATGAAAAGTGAGGAACATGATAGTAAATAAAGTGCATACTACCTAATCTCAATACTTGTATACCCTGGCCAGGTATATGATTATTGGAGACAGGGAAAGTATGGAACTCTTAGATTGATATCTTTCTGATTACTCTGATCAAGTAGTCATTCTGAAACAATCTAGTGAGTATAATGAAACTAATTAGGGATTGCTGAGTGAACTTTCCCAATTAAATAGGGATTGCTGAGTGAACTTTCCCAATTACATAGGGATTGCTGAGTGAACTTTCCCAATTACATAGGGATTGATGAGTGAACTTTCCCAATTACATAGGGATTGCTGAGTGAACTTTCCCAATTACATAGGGATTGTTGAGTGAACCTTCCCAATTACATAGGGATTGCTGAGTGAACTTTCCCAATTACATAAGGATCACTGAGTGAACTTTCCCAATTACATAGGGAATGTTGAGTGAACTTTCCCAATTACATAGGGATTGTTGAGTGAACTTTCCCAATTACATAGGGATTGCTGAGTGAACTTTCCCAATTGCATAGGGATTGCTATGTGAACTTTCCCAATTACATAGGGATTGATGAATGAACTTTCCCAATTAAATAGGAATTGCTAAGTGAACTTTCCCAATTACATAGGGATTGTTGAGTGAACTTTCCCAATTACATAGGAATTTCTAAGTGAACTTTCCCAACTAATTAGGGATTACTAAGTCAACTTTCCCAGCCAAATAGGGTTTGCTAAGTGAACTTTCCCAAACAAATAAAGGATTGTTGAGTGGATTACCTTTGTTAAATATATATGTTTCCCCTTTGATAAACAACCTTGGGTAATGATAGGAGTATGTTCCTTTATGTTTCTTACTTTCATTAACATGACAATCGAGTAAGTATTATGATATTTGATGTACATGGATTAGAAATAATCCGTTGATGGATACTTAGAAAAGTATCAATTTACTTTGGACTTTGGTTCCAAAATAATGATATATGGAACAAGCAATGTCCTAAAATAAAAGAAATACCTCGTGCATGTATACCTTCGGTGGTAACAACAGAGAAATGAATATGATATAAATGAGATGTGTTCTCAACACATATGATGAATACCAAAGTAAGGATTATGGTACCTAAGAAATAATAGATGATTTATGTTGGTTACCTATATTGGACAACTGTGAAATCAATCTAGTTACATAAAATAATATGGACATCATATGTTAGGGGTTTATGCTCTGCATAAACATAAACATTGATAAGGTTGAACTAATGGAAGGAACAATTGTAATTATGGTGGAAAAGTTTATCAAGCTAAAAATATTTCCTTAGAATAACCCTCTGTGGAAGAACTTTGTGTGGATTAAAGATCTATGGTATCTCCATGACATTAAGATGTTATTTGGAGACTTGATGGTATGATAAATGAATAAAAATATCTCTCCCCTATTAAATTGATTTTGTTCCATCCGTGAGCTCTCGCGATTGCCTGGGCGATTTAGGGCTAGCTCCAGCCGCCGGTCCTGTCTGGGGGGAGGCAGGCTGCCGACGCGTAGCTTCTCCTCTCCCCCTGGGATTCTCCTTCCTCGACTGTCCATGGAGCTTCTCCGATCGGTTCATGTTCAGCCTGCTATCTTCGTCTCGTCCTCCTCAACGGGATTGGTGCGGGGCCTCGCGACTGGCGGCCGTGGAGCTGGTGGTTCGTGGTTTTTTCCCTGGCGGGGTCAGGTCTTGCTCGGGCGGCACGAGGTGTGAGAGGAGTGCCCGGATCGGTAGTATTTGTGGGAGTTGAGTTTTCCCCCTTCTTCTATATGTCCAGTCTTTCTCTTTTGTTTTTTTTCTTCCATCTAGGTTGGTCTAGCTCAGGCCTTGCAGCGGTGCTAGCGGCTTTTTGGTAGTGGGGTCTTTGCTAGTCGTCTGTGAGGGATCTTGTTTTTCTATTGTGGTTGTGTGTTGGTCGTGTCGTGCCTTGGGTTCCTTCATGGGCGGTCAGTGAGATCGGGCACCCCTTGGTGCTCCAGGCAGAGGAGTAAGCTGGGTTTGGACTTCGTGCGGGTCTTCCACTCCCTGTTCGCAGTGGTGGTCGGGAGTGATGGTGGAGTTCCCGGCACCCTCTACTCCCCACCTTTATATCCACATGAGCCATCATTCCTTTGCATCTGCATCTCTGGGGTTTGGCCTCCTTCCTGGGTCTCCTGGTTGGTGCAACCTTAGTGCTCATCGCTGGTAGTTGTGTTTTGCGTCCTGTTTTGTGGGGTGTTGTGTCTGTGTTGTTAGGTCTGTGTCATTGCTTTGTGGTCGAGCTCTTTGTCTGGTAATCTTTCATTGTCTTCATGATGGTAATCTCTATCAGCGGCTTTGCAAACTCCTCTCCATATGTACTCATAGGTTCTTGTAGATTGATGAATTCCATCCCAGATAGCTGTCTTAGACAGCCACTACAAGAGGTGGACGGTGCAGAAGCGTACCTATCACATCCCAATCTAATCCTTGTGCTATGTCTTTCCGCAAAAGGAGTTGTTGCTTGGTTACTTGGTGAGAGATGTCTATCTTGTAGATTTTGTATGGCTTACTTTTAATGATATTGAGCTATTTTCAAAAAAAAATTTGTCACTCCTTTTCCTGGAATTTCGGGGACGAAATCCTTATTAGGGGTTTATAATTTGTAACATCCCTGACCTGGGTTATGGTTAAACCTAGATGTTTTGCTTAATAAAGTTGATTATATGCTTCTTCTTATGTCTTGAAAAATAATTAAGGCTCAAGAGGAACTTATATTTCAATTTTAGTCCTTTTTGAATAATGCTGAAATAATGTTTTACTTGTTTTGGGCTAAAGTGCAAATTACCCAAGTTGAGGGGTTATATTTCAAATTTCACAGTGTGAAATGTTCCTCTAGTATTTAAGCATCATAGTAATGAGAATGATGTAGAGGTATGGCTTGTAGGGGCCTGAATAATAAGAAAGAGCATGTTGAGCAATGTTTGTGCATTAAAACCTAGTTTTGATGTAATGTGCAATTTACCCAAAATCTAGGGTTCAATATGCAAAATACCACTTCAATAGGGTCCCTTGTGATTCTTGGAATCATGTAGAGAAAATTATTTGAGAGGGGCACCTCATTTGAATCATTTTGCTAGAAAGAGAATCTTGATATTAAAATAATCAAGATTTAAGCATAATTGGAACTTTACTTCAAATTAATGCAAAAATAAATATGTTAATCAAAGTGCCCTTCAACCAAAATGGGAATGGTTGAAATTATATAAGGTTGCACGAGCATGTGCCTTGCAAAGGCATGAAAATATCTAAGTGAGTGGAGAACCCACTCACATTAGTTAAATCAAAAGTAATATCCACTAAAAATGGGATGTTAGTATTATATGATTTAAGGTGCTTAATTTTCTTTTCCTTTATTCATGGATAATGAAGAGGAATTTGAATGAGTGGAAGATGGATTTGCATGCAAGGAATTGATGGGGGAGAGGTGGCACCAATTTTGGAATTAAAAGGATTTTATAAAATATTTTCTCTCTCATTGAATTTCTTAGAAAAACACCCTTTACAACTCAATTGAGAGGATTTTTCGAAACCACTTCCACTCTTTGCTTGCAAACTCATAATTAGCAAATTCGTAGGTTCAATTCCTGCTAGATGCACGCCAATGGGAACGTTCAATAAGTCTATTGGAATTGACTCTCTCTCAATGGAGTCTAATCATCCATACATAACGAATTGGTATGGTATATTCATACCATCGACAAAGGGAGCTTTGGAGGATCAGGAGGATGGCCCCCAACCTGTTGGTAAGCTCCATGACCTCTTTTCACCTTGATTCCATGGTGGAAATCGAAAATCAATGCATGATTTCTTCTTATCTCCTTTCCATCTTCAATTCTAGCCATTCCTTTTCACTCAAAGCTTAAGGACGAGCTTTGGATTGTGTAAGGTGTTGCTTTCACCATTAAATACATGGAGGTTGAAGCTTTGAAGCTAAATTGAAGGTGGGTTATATAACTTGAACCCTTATTCATTGTTATTGAATTCAATTCCTCAATCCAATATGTTCAATTGTTCTTCTTGAAATTTCTTTGATTAATTGATGAAACTACCATGGAAATGGCAGTAGAATTTGAGGGGTTGAAGCCTGATGATGATGACATCATCTGAAGCACACATCTCAATAGGATCTAATTGCAAACGGTTTCAACAATATGGTCCAATCGGTTTCACTACCAAATGGTTTGAAACCGTTTGGAGGTTTGGGTTCCAAACTGTTTGGAGTGGTTGACCGAATGGAGGGGGTTGACTGTTTGAAGAGGGTTGCTGATGTGTTGAATAATGATCTAATAGATTTAATTGATTGGCTTCTAAAGGTTCCATGATTGGATAAACTACCAATTGCAAACCCTAATCAGATTGAAGCATTTAAACCCTAATTGATTTGATTCAATTTCATGTTGGTTGAGTTAACAGTATCATCAAACCGTTTGGTGCTCAAATAGTTTTCAAACCATTTGAGGATCAAGGGTTGACCGTTTGAGAAAGGTTGACCATTTGTAGGAAACGGTTTCAAAACCGTTTGATAGGGTTGACCGTTTGGTAAAGGTTGACCGTTTGAGATAAAACGGTTTCAAACCGTTTGAGAAGGGAAAGGTCTTCAAGACCGTTTGAAAGGAAATGGTTTCAAAACCATTTAAGGGGCTAAGGGCGAAGACTATTTGAAGGTCTGAACCCAAGATCATTTGAAGGTCTAACTCCAAGACCGTTTGAGAGTGTGACCTCAAGACCGTTTGAAGGTCATGATCAAAACCGAATGGAGGTCTAAAGTGATCAAATCATTTGGAGATTTAAGGTGATGATTGATCCATTGATCCAATGGTTAATAATAATGATTATCAATGATAGGTACAAAGGTTGAAACCCTAAAGTACCTAGATGATCAGTACCTCTAGAATGGATAACCCTAAAAGCTTATGAAAGCAATGTCTCAATACACTATGTCAACCATAGTTGTATATATTTGATTGAAAGGTTGATGTAACCTAATCAAGTTGAGAGGATGATCGAAAGGAATTCATACATGAGTATTAATCATGAAGAATATGTGATTAGGGTATGATCCTTAGTAAAGAGATCATGAAACCCTAATCTAGTGAGTTAATAAGCCATAATCCTACAATTAGGGCAATCATGAGTGAAACCCTAATTGAGGGTGATGCCATGTGAAACCCTAATTGAGGGTGATGCCATGTGAAACCCTAATTGAGGGTGATGCCATGTGAAACCCTAATTAAGGGTGATGCCATGTGAAACCCTAATTGAGGGTGATGCCATGTGAAACCCTAATTGAGGGTGATGCCATGTGAAACCCTATGTAATGGTATGATGAGGAGCCCTAACATACAGTGAAGGTATGTGAAACTATAATTTTGAGTTATAATACATGAAGCTCTAATTTTGGGCAATATGATGATAAACCATAACCCTAATTACTGGGTAATGTTATGAGAGAACCCAAATGATAAAATAGTGGGTAATGCCTTATAAAGGTGAAATATCTCAAATAGTTTATCATAGGCAACCTTATAGTAAGCAATGCCTTAACCTAAAAGGAGTCCATATCATTGAAGATAGTTGCACCATTCTTGTGTGTGACCTATGCACTTCATGGTAAAAGTGATAGATTAGTGGATGAAAGTATTAAGATGGGAATACCTTAATCCAAGATAAGTTGATAACTCAAGTAAGTTGGAAGTGATGAGGAAACTGATACATCAAGATATGATAGATATCACTTTTAGCATTCCAGGGCTGATATACCTTAATGCACCTCAAATGCAATACACTTGGACAAGAAACACATGAAGTGTGTTATGTAAATTGTTACAATGAAATGTGATGAGTTTGATATATTGATAAGTATTGGCTATTATACCTTGAGAATGGAGTTAAGCCAAACTAATGAGCATGATGTAATCATACCATGATAAGGATGAGAAATGAACTCATACCTTGTATTGCTAATTATTTAATGATAAATGTTAAGAGTAATAAACATGATTGAATACTCGAGATGTTAATGGATGCTCCTAGAGGTGTGGAGCAATATTTTAAGGTTGATTTGATAAATGTGAAATCCTAATTTATGTGAGATGGGAAACCCTAACCCTAAATTGGGTAATGGGACATGAGAAACCCTAATGTGACGTGAATAGTAAGCCCTAATCCTATTGAGGGAATAGTGATGTTACTATTGTATTACATGAGCTAATATGTTATTGTTACCTACTAAGAGGTAACAAGAGGTAAAATGTGCCTTGTGTGCTATGTAGAATGCTTGTGTAGGAAGATTCATGATTACCTTGGTCAGATGACCTGAAGGTATTAAGTTACCTAAAAGTGGTAACAAGTATCCTATGATGAATTGAGGGTTTGAATACCCATATTCTATAATCAAGATGATGAACTTGTTAAGAAATAGAAATGTACCTGATTAGATGAGGGATTAAGATCCCAAAAATTTATTAAAAGAGTATGGGTACATGCCATGACTCCACAATACAATACCAGGCATTAGCTGTGTGATCAAAGCCTAAAGAGAGTATATGTTATGGCTATAACTCTATAGTGAATATGTCAATATACCCTGGCAAGCCTTGATATGCTTTGTTGCTTAGTGAGAGGTAACCTGAAATTAATGAGACCTGGTGTCATATGATGTTTTAATTATTGAAATTGTTTATGGGCATCATAAGTCATAATATACCTTGTTGCCTATTAAGGGGTAACAAGAGGTGATATGATCTTTGTGAACTATGTGGAATGCTTGTGTAGAAAGAATCATAATTTCCTTGGTCAGATGACTTGAAGGTATTAGTTACCTAATAAGTGGTAACAAGTGTTCTATGATAAACTAAAGGTTGAATACCCATGATAAAGGGTTGATGTTACTATGTTTAGTAGATCCTAGAAGGATCAATGTTATACATGTGTTTTAACTTCTTATGGTATAAATGACATACCGCTTTATCTAGTTATAGATGAAATTCTTTGAATAAGAATATTGCTCTGATTGGTTTAGAGATCGAACTAGTTGTTGTTAAATATAAATTTACTCTGCTTAGTGTTAATCCAATAACTGCAATAATAATGTTCTTGGCGGAGAGTTATATCTCTCGCTGGGGCAATTTACAATTGTCTCACCCCCGTGAGATCCACATTTTTAGGTGGACATAGAGGAGGAGGCAGGAACCCTTCAGTAGGTGAAGGACAGTAGCAACACCAGGAATAGCAGTGAATTCTCAGGTGGAGAAACTGGCTATCAAGTTTTGTATATGTGTGAATAGAGTCCTATGTGTCTTCTCTGTACCCTCAGGTCCTCAGAGTTTGTAGTTGGTTTTCATGAATCGATCTGAGATTTTGGCTTGATGCCTCAATGTTCTTATGTTGTCTGTATACAGTTTAATAGAGCAGTTGATGTTGTAATCCTTGAGATGAGATGATACATGATATATACTAGCGAAACAGAATGAAATCAAATTACTTTGGTTCTTTTCGAAAGAGTTGTCCTTTGTGGATCTCTTTGAAAAAGGTTTTAATTTTTAGCGATTTTCAGTAATTCGCTACTAACGAACACTTTCTCTTAAGTAAATTATGTTTTTGTGATCGGTGTGTCACAATTACGTCAAAAATAACCCTTGAATCAATTAAATTAATCTTCCAACCACTCAGTTCACAACCTGAGTCGCTCAGTTTATGGACTCGAGCCGATCAATTCACTTCCTCAATTGGTCGGTTCAATGTCCAAAATTTCCAAACTTGGTACTATTGACCTAACACACTAAAATGATCGGTTCAACACTTGAAACAGTCATTTGAATTGTCAAGTCAGTCAATTTTCAACCAATTTTGTTTAGATTGAATACCTAAACACTTTTGTAATCAATTTAATTGTTGTTCATGATTAAACTCCTCTTCTAGGTGTATCCTATGGGTGTGACCCCATAGGTTAGGTGTTATGTTGGCACTGAATGCCCATAATTGAATTATGACATCACAAACAAAGATCGGTGCCTAGTCACACATCAGTGCTACCCAAATAATTAGGAAAGTTGGAGAACAAATTCAACTTACAATCTATGTCAGGTGTTATAGTGATTGTCTCATTCCTTTTCTCTGAAATCTAGAATGAACTCGAGGCATGGAATTGTCATCCTCTCAATGTTCAATCCATGTTCCTTATGCCTAGTAGCTCTATCAATGGCTTGTCAAAGGCATTCGTGTTGTAGTTCATGACAAAATGACTATATGACTATGGCAATTGTTGTAGAATCACATCAATGGACAACCCTTAACCCAAGGGGAATCCCATTCTAGACAGGTTCACCACATTTCCAATGATCTTGAGCACATGAGGATCTACTGGATCTCCTTCTTCCATGTTGCAATTGAACAGTTTCTTGGAGACATTGTATCTCTCCTATCTTGCCTAATCTTGGAACATGTTCTTGAGATGTGTGACCATCTCAATAACATCCATGTTCTTGTGATGTCTTTGCAACTCATAGTTCATGGAGAACAAAATTAAACACTTGACATCAACGACATATTCAATATGCTTCTTGTAAGAATCCTTTTCAGTCTTAGGTGCAATGGTAAGAGGTTCATCTATCTCTGGTGTCTATAGGACATAGAGCTTGCGCTCCTGTGTGAGAATAATTCTCAGTGTCCTGAACTAGTCATGGAAGTTATTTCCATTTAACTTGTCCTTTTGAAGGACTAATCACAAAGAAAATGTGTTGTTGTGTGTTGCCATTTGATTATATAAAATAATTTGTGATTTTTGCCAAAAACTCATTTTTTATTTGATTTGATTTGAAAAATTTGATGATATTCAATTAGGTCTTCAATTAATTATCGCTATCACTATTTTATTCGAATTCATAGCCATCACATATCAATTTCAAGGATTGCAACGTACAACCTCCTAGTGATCCAAGATCCAAAATAATTCAACTATTACCCAGCCAACGCGAGCGTCCATAGTCAATTATTAAGGTAGACAACATTTTTCGATTGCATATTATGCAACTCTTGGATAGATGATATGGAAAAATCCTTGCCATAGTCATCATCATACCTCTGGTGCTTAATCCCATTAAGTACACTAGTTAAGCATGACCTAAAAGCCTACACGATGGATATGCACCCTGGTTGGATAGAACCTACATATCTACCATCACACTTGCACTAGATGGATGACACACCATGCTTGGGCATAACATATGCTTGGTCGATCAATATTTGCATGTGTGTTTCTTATGGAAAGCATCTTAGACTTAATAATAAATTTGAGGGAGTTTGAATTTTAAAATACATATACTTTTTCCAATTACCACATATATAGTACATATCATATACATGTTACATTCCACAACATAAACATGCCAAATAAAATATTAGAGATGGTTATGTCCACACTTCTGTAATTCCTTGGAGCCACAAGGAATTGCTACCACCTAGGTCAACATCACATGCATGAACTTGTTGTTGGTGTAGATTGTTGGATCTAGGGCTCTACAAGGGGGGTGAATAGAGCTTCAAAAATTCTCATAAGCTAGACTAGACCTTCATATTATATCAAGTTAAAACCAATAGATTAAGTGGAATTTCAAGTCCTAACTAACAAGCATAGCAAGGATGAGAGGAATTGATAGCAAGTGCTTGACAAGGTCACGTAGAGTGGTTCCACTCTCCAAACTAGGAGAGAGTCAGTCCACTACCAAGTGAGGTCAGCCTCTAGGACTTTGCAAGTGCTCTTCTCTATATATTCACCAATAAGAGTTACAACACAAGACCACCAATGGAATTACCCATCGAAGCACCAAGAGTCTTCCAGCTTACCAAGGACATACCCACTTTACCAGGAGTCTTCAGCCTTCTCCAACGTCTTACCTACTCTTGCAAAAGTCTTCTGCCTTCAAGGATTTTTTCACTCTTCTTGGATCTTCAACGTTTGCCTTCTCCTTTACATGGAGAAGATCTTCACCTCTTCTTCAATTGTGAAAAAGAACAACAACAATTCGACCTTCACTCGGAGTAGATTGCTTCACCTTTGCTTCATAAAGGAAAGGGGTATGGAAGATGGAATGGATGAGAGATTTACAAGCACAAGGAAGCTGCTCACTTACAACATGCTTATCTCACTCATAATCACAAAATCAAGTGTAAACTAGAGAGAGAAAGGGGATCAAGGAGTTGCAACACACTCAATTATAGCAAGGACTTAGAATAGCATGAATGAGAAAACTTGTAATGAACTCTAAGGGGTCCTATTTATAGCTAGGGATATTCCCTAGAGTGTGATATCACGTAGGGTCAAAATATAGCCATTTTCCAAGATGCAACATATCTATTTTCACCCAAAACAACTCACCAATGGTTATAATCACTTTTTCTACATTTTCCATACAATACATTCGGTCGAGTTTCAATAAAGGTAACTCGAGCGATCCACTAAATCACAAAGCCAATTTTCAAACTATCAGTCAAGTTTGTTCTGGGAAACTCGACTGATGAGCTAAAATCAAGTTTGCTCAGTGAATCAGTCAGTCGAGTTATGTGAGTGTACAACTCAACTGATGGGTCATCTTTAGAAAATCCATCATAGGATCGGTCGAGTTTCCAACTCGATCGATGAACAACCTGTGACAAATTTTCTAAATTGACATTTGAGTGATTAAACCATGGAATTAAGCATCCCTAATTTTTTATCATCTTCATTACAAGTCATATCATCAAGACAAGTGATTAAAAAAATTATCTAAGGTCATTTGGAGTGATTTCCCAAATTACACACTTGCATTGCATTTGACTTGAACTTGAATAAGCTAGGGCTTGTGTAATTTGATACATTTATGTACCTAAAGCTTGAAATCAATTTGTACAAATGCATTAGATACATAGGAATGGAATGGTCGAGTAATTATCAAAATATAGGCAATGTATAACTCTCAAGTCAATATTCTCCCCCTTTTTCACAATGAAAAATGATTCAATCATATTGAAAAGGATATTGAAGTTATACCTTTTCCTTGTGAATTGCAAGGGGATTTAAGATTTTGAACAATGTGAATTCCTCCCCCTCAATCTATTCTTACTCTAAACTACATAGTTAGTCTATCTACACAATGCAATATAACACATATGTACTATATGGTCCTTCAGCAAGTCACATTATACAACATATAATGAACAAGAAAATGATCACATAGGAAAGAAAGCAATATGGTTGAGCTTCAAAACATTGAACTTCTCTCCCCCTTTTGACATTATCAAAAAGGAAGGGGGTAGTAGAGCATAGCAAAAGGTCTTCTCCAATCACAACCAAACATACATCCATAACATGCAATCTCAAAGCATACATCAAATAGAGATGAGAGAAACAAGAAATCTAAGTGATAATCAAAATATGGTAAAACATGGCACCAACTCATGAGATATAGTAAATCAAAGAGTAAGTGAACAAAGGATTAAGATTACAACCCAAAAAGCAAGTTCTTAAAAAATAGCTACAAGCCAAAATGATGAAAGCTAGATGATAAAATAGTACATCTCAAAACATGTGCCCAGATGTTTCTAATACAAAATAGCCTACAAAGTTATATATGATCATTATCTAGACTAAAAATTAAGACAACTAAACATCTAAGCTATATATGTCCACAACATCATCATCCTCATTATCAGAAGCATCAGGCTCGTAGTCGTCATCTCCACCTAAAGGTGCAATAGAGAGAACAACAACACCAGAGGCACCAGAGGCACCAGCAAAACCATTACAAACATCATCATCAGATGCCTCACCATCATCACTAGCAACCGCCTCATCAACAACAGCCTCCTCATCAGCATAGTCTAGCATCTCCTCATCAGCAAGAGAACCAAAACCTTAATCGGGCCAACGTGCATTCTGCTCGTCCCAAGACATACCAAGAGCATGGAGCTCATTATCCTATGGGAAGGAAGGAGCAGAACTACTGTGACTGACAATCAGAGTGGCTAAGGGGCCAGCTGGCAGGGGTAGCACTCCAGGGCAGATCCACCAATAGTAGAGGGTGTAGCAGCGGAAGATGTAGGTGGAGGGGTAGGGTAAAAGTGATCATATGCATAGGATGCATAGTCACCTCCTGGGTAGGGCTGGTAGGCTGGGTAGGGGTGAGCATAAGACATGTTCATGGTGGACATGATGGAACATAGGTCCTGATGCAGGTGCTCCTGAACCTAAAGGTTGTATGCCTATTGATGCATCATGTATCCCATAAGGGTTTCATTAGATACATGGAATGAGGCACGGGTAGGTCAGGAAGGTTGAGGTGGTGGAGGTGCTCGGGTAGAGGTAGAGGTAGAGGTAGAGGCACCAAGTGTGGTGGAGGATAGGATAGGCACAGACTTCTGAAGAGTGGTCTCACTGATGCAAACTCTTTTTCGGGTAGGTTTGAAATGAAGGTTGTGGAAAAGAGATTTACTAGTGGCAAGTAGAAAAAGACCACATATCAGGGCTAGGTAGGGTGGGTGGTTCCACAGGCTTTCTTGCCTGATTCAAAGTAGGTCATATGGTGAAGAACATATCTTGAACACTTGACTATGATGTTCTTCAAGTAACAATACATGATCATCGTGTTTTCTACAATCTTAGTTTAATTCTTCTACGGGTGAATATTGTAGTTAACAACTAGGGTGAGAATGCATCTCTTGAGGTCCAAGGTAGAGGAGGAAGAATGAAATTCTTCCTATATGGGATTTGAGGCTTCTTTAAGATCTTATGAATATCAGGGAGAGTAAGAGCATATTGCTTGTAGAAGGCCTCAGGCTCAACTAAGTCAAAGTACTCTGGGTAGTCCTTATGCCAGGTGTCAATCACTTCAGTACCTGAAATGAAGATGTAACGACCCTACCTCCCGGTAACCCCCAATTAAGGGAGACCAAGAGGTCAGAGTCATTATCCCAATTAACAGGATCAAAGGTTCAACAATTAATCAATAATAATTATGAAACTCTACCAAACTAAACTGAAATATGGTATAAAATAAAACTTTGTATACCTTTTTCAAAAACATGGATATCTACTTCTATCCACATATGGAGTCTATTCTAACTAATCCTCCTTTGTACTTTAATTCTTATTTAATTCCACATATGCCACTTTATTGTTTGTCCTTTTCAATCTTGTACCTAAAATGCCAACAAACAAAACGTCGGTCAGCATAAATGAATATGCCAGAATGTGGGGACAACCAAAATTTTGCAAATATGCCTAACAATCTAAATATCACAATCAAGTTAATTAACAAGCCAAATTACGCTTTCAGTATGACATTCTCCGCCACTTTTTCCCTAACCCTGGCATACCCCCTTTCGGGTTTCTCTTTTGCCAATGACTTAAGGCCACCTTCTCAATCCCAAGCTTGGTGCCTGGGGTCACCTCTCATAGTGCCCATTAGTCATTCTATAAAGACCACCTTCTCAATCCCGATCTTGGTGTCTGGGGTCACCACGCATGGTGCCCATTGGTCTTCCCTCATGGGCTTCAACTTTGGCATCATCCATCAGGGTGGCATGTAGGTGCCAGAATACACACTTCTATTATTATTGTGATAATCATAGTGACTTTATGATTTGAAAGTATGAACATCCAAACTGATAGGTTGCATTCAATGCAATGAATCATCTAGAAAACCTTCGGGAAACTAATGCGATTAACCATAAGTAACCACATAGCTGATCCAGAGTAACTTGATGTCCAAGCCAGAATAATCAAGAACAATCAATTAAGCAATCAACAATGTCCTAAAATTAATGCATAACACCCATGTGTTACTAATTTATCGCAAAACATTCTCAAGATTGACTTGGATTCCACCTTAGGATTTTTAGGACAAATTTAGGGTTTTAGCCTCTATTATGCATTTATCACTTTTAATGCCCCATTTAGATCACAAACCCTAATTTCAACATCATAGGCATACTTGACTGTCAACTAAGTCTAATATATCCCTTTTACACTAAAAGTACCATCTTTATCCTTTTAAGTTATGGCATGATCATTAAGGCCAATTATCATCTTCAGTTTCTTTTGAATTGACAACTCATATTTCATCAAAGATTATAGTTCAATTCACAATTGTACCCTAATTACTATTTTTCACATCTTTTGGGTTAGCAAATCCTAATTTAACATTGATTGCACCTTTGCACATAGGGAAACCCTAATTACCAATTATCCACATTAATTAGATTTGCACAATTAAAATCATTAAAATACATATTCTCCTAAATTAGGGTTTCCGAGCATATTTATGTACATGGAACCCTAAACTGAGCCAATTATGTATAAAGATCATTCTTTTATATCTAAAACATCACTTTATTAACAACGAGTTAATTACCACTGTAAACAACCATAAAACCCTTCCCAAAACATTAATCATCTTAAACTAGGGCTTTTCATTGATTAAACCATTAAAGATAATAACTTTATACTTCCTTCAAACTAGAAACATATTTAGATTCTAATAAGATTTTTATTGGATTCTACACCCTTTTCTGATCAAAATTTATATATTGTTTGTCTTAATCCGAGCTACTAGTCATTAGATATGAATTTTACGAGATAATTACCTTTTGGGCCAATAGAAGATCGCCACATCAGTCGTGTATATTTTTTTCCTTTATGATTTACTGGCTCGCAGATCCTTTCCCTGGATCTGGTTCCCACCTAACCCGATCGCCCCAACCGATCGCACTTCCCCTCTCGCCTTCTTCACAGTCGCCTGCGTGAGCGGTCTCTGTTTCCACAGAGGAACATAGCACCTTGTTGCTCCATCCGGGCCAAGGGGAGATGGGCAGGTTGGTGCCGAGAAGAGATCCCCGGGCCTCCGCCGTGCTTGAAGCTTCCTCGCGACGCATTCCTATCCTCTAGGGACTCTAAGGAAGACCGCGACATAGCTTCTTGCGGTGGTTCCATGAAACAGAATAGAGAAGAAGGAGGAAAGAATGTATCTAGTGAGCAATCCTTGGACCTCGTGGAGAGGGTTGTTTGAGTATTGCAACTCCCCGACGCACTATAGATCTTTCAAATGGGTTCTAAGGGCTTATATAAGTGTTGTTGTGCGGCCAATCCCTAATGTAGTACAACTCTGGTGGCACTTTGGGGAAATTCCAACCCTTGCGCAAAAATAGGAACATCCAGGGATCATCAGGTCCGATTTGTACTCCTGAATCCAAAGGGAAAAGAATCGATGAAAAAGGAGAAATGGAGAGTGAGAACAAAGTCAAGGAAGATTCCAGTTATTGTAGACTCTTTCCTTATATGACTGAAGGAAGAAGATGACTGTGCGCCATTGGATCTCAGATCCAACGATCCACATTACATGCGCCCAGATAAAAGAAATTCTAATTCAATTAAAATCATGACATTTACTATTATCCTTGTTACTTTAGGAAAACTTCCAAAAGTCATATCTCTCAATCCGTTTATCTTCTTAAATACAAATTTAAAGGAAAGTCTATAAAGACTTATTCTACTTATATTCCAAATTTGGGACCCAAACTCAAAACGAAAGAGGTGTTTTCTTCCCATGCAAGTTATCTAATAATAAGACATATATTAAACATAATTTCTCTCTCTTATATTTCTATTTTCTTTATTTGGATTCATTTTACCATTACAAACCTTGTGGATAGGAAAATCCACCCATGATGACTCAATCAAACATCTTTCCACTTATATTCCATATTTTATCATTATCTCTAATTTCCTTCTTAATAAAGCAATATTTAATTGATCTTTTATCTTTCTTATTGCATTATCTTTGCAAATTGGACTCCTTGGAACCCAAGGAACCCAAAAGGCATGAAATCCATCTTTGGGGAATATTCCTTTTCCTTCTAGAGGTTTCTACATATTTCTTTTCTCCATTTCTTAATTATTCATTTACTAATTGAATTTCCTTTTTCTTTTCCTTGTTATTGGGCCCAATAGCCAATAAGGCCCATGAAACAACCAAGCAAGGTTATTTACAAACGAAATTCATGCATTCAACCAAATCATATCATTATTTGTTCAAATATCTTTAATAGGAGAAATTACATTTCTCATCAAAAGAACCCAAAAATTGGGGTTGTAACAGAAGATGTTTAGGGTATCCTCAGAGACTTGAAATTTCTTCCCAGATATCATAGATGTGAAGACTACTTGAGTATCAAGTGGGGGTATGAGGGTGTCATAATTCCTAGACAAGTTAGCATAGAATTTGTGAACTGCTTTGGTGCTAGTGGTGGAATTGTTGTAGCACGCACGTTCAACACCCAAGGTAGAGAGATGGTGATCATAAAGCAACTCCACTACTTGATCGATGACTTCTTGTCTTTATGGTTTAGGCTCAAAAAGGGCACGAAAAGGGAAAGGGTTCTGGGAAAGGAGCTCCTTATACCTATTTAGAGCCACATTTGTGACAAAGAAAGTGTTATCAAATGGAATCAAGTGGGAGTTGGATGAAGATGAAGGTGCATTAGTTGGGGAGGCCCTCTTCCTCCTATCAGATGCCATAGAGATGAAAAGGAGAGGAAGGAGAGAGAAAAAGCTAAAGAATCACCACCAAAACTCATCCACAAAGCTAGCTTAGCAAGGGGGAAGGTCAAGGGAGGTCAAGATAGGACTAACTAGGGCTAGGGAGAGGAAAGTTAGGGCTAGGGTAGAGAGCTTAGGGGAGTTGGAGGTTGGATCGGTGGACTTTTCTCTAGTTAAGAGGGAGATTAGCCAGCCAAATCTATCTTAAATTTTCTCCATCCCGGCCATCCATCGAGTTATTTGAACTCAAAAACTCGACCGATAGGCTCTTTAAAAAGCTCTCGACCTCCGATAAATCAACCTAAACTTTAAAAAGACCTAGTTTCTAGCCATTAGAGTACTAATTAAATTTATTTTTCAAGTCCATTATGTATTTTGAGCATACTTAGGCACATATCACTCCTCATTGGGTATTATTTCGTGTGTTAGCGAAAAATACCCGACAATAAGAGCAAAATAAGGCAAAATGAACATAAAAAATGGATTTTTAGCATATTAGCAAGCAAAGGTGATCAAAATAGAGGTAAAACATATAGGATAGATGACAACTAGCTAGAAGTCATATCAAATTCATTCAAAGTAGTTATGAGCAATTTGGATCTAATAAAGTTAAATTTCTCTCTAGCTAGAGGTTTAGTAAAAATTTCCGCCAACTGCTTTTCTGTGTCTACGTGTGATATAGTATCCTTCTTGGGAATGTGATCACAAAGAAAATGATGGAGAACTGCTATATGTTTAACTCTACTATGCAAGATAGGGTTATATGACAAGTTAATTACACTAGTAGTATCACAATCGATAGGAGAAGCATCAAAATGAATGTTAAAGTCTTGGAGCATTTGCTTCATCCATAGGATCTGGTCACAACAACTCTCGACTATAATGTATTCAGCCTTGGTGGTTGATAATGCCCCTAAGATCTATTTCTTAGATAACCAAGACACCAAGCATGGTCCTAGGAGGAAACAGGTTCCACTTGTGCACTTTCTATCAATCAAGCACCCTGCATAATCTACATCACTATAAGCAGTAAGAGTAATGTCCCTTCACTTGGGATACCATAGTCTAAAATTTTGGGTTTTGGCTAAGTACCTTAAAATCCTCTTAACAACTTTAAGATGTGATTTCTTAGGATTTGATTATAAGCGAGCACACAAGCTAACACTAAACATTATATTAGGTCTAGAGGTAGTTAAGCAATGTAAACATCCAATCATACCTCTATAGAGCTTCTCATCTACCTTCTCACCTTCTTCATCTTTGTTAAGTTTAGCGGTGTTTGACATGGGTGTGTCCATCGGCTTGGTGTTCTCCATCCCAAAGCATTTGAGTAGTTCACTTGTATACTTGCCTTGGTTGATGAAGTTCACATCTTATGTTTTCTTGATTTGAAAGTCGAGGAAGAATGTGAGTTCACCCATCATACTCATCTCAAATTCACTATGCATAAGATCACTAAATTCTTTGCAAACATAAAGGTTAGTTCCGCCAAAAATGATATCATCAACATATATTTGAATGATAAGAAAATTTTTATAAGTGTGCTTTAGAAATAAGGAAGAATCCACTTTTCCCATGAATACCCATGATCTAACAAAAAGTTCTTTAATTTCTTATACCAAGCTTGAGGTGCTTGTTTGAGTCCAAAGAGAGATTTTTATATAAAAAATAAACATGGTTAGCTAAACTATCATGTTCAAATCTAGGAGGTTGTGCAAAAAACACTTCTTCCTCAATTGTACCATTCAAAAACACACGTTTAACATCCATCTGATATAGAAGAAAGTTTTTATAACTAGCAAAAGGCAAAAACATATGAATGGACTCAAGTCTAGCTATAGGTTCATATGTTTCATCAAAATCTATACCTTCCTATTGATTGTAGCCTTGAGCCACTAACCTTGCTTTGTTCCTTACCCCTTTTCCACTTTCATCAATCTTGTAGCGGTAGACCCATTTGGTGCCAATGAACTTTCTATCACTTGGTCTTGGCACTAGGGTCCAAACTTTGTTCTTTTCAAATTGCTCTAACTCCTCTTGCGTAGCTAGGATCCACTCGTCATCTCCAAGAGCTTCCTTTATGTTCTTAGACACAAGTTGTGAGATGAAGGCATTGTTGGCTTGTTCTTTGTTGAATGCAGCCCGCATCTTCACTCTTTGAAATGGATCACCTAAAGTCAGCTCCTTTGGATGATTCTTTGCAAACCGGGGGGGTTGGATCCTTCTTCTCTTCATCTTTCTCTTCTTCTTGAGTCCCCATCTCTTTTCCCTTTTGGGTGATGTTAAGCTCTTTTATAATAGGAATTACTTCACCTGCAACATCATCATTTGGAACAATATCTTTAGGAATAGAGGGATTAGTCTCAATAAATTTAACATTTATGGATTCTTCTACTTTAGCAAGATCAACATTAAAAACTCTATAAGCCTTGCTAGTAGTGATATAGCCAAGAAAGAAAGTAGTGTAAGATTTCAGATCAAACTTGTCAAGAGAATCTTTCATATTAAAAAAAAAACAAGGACATCCGAAAACATCAAAATACTCGATACAAGGCTTCCTACCATGCCATAGCTCATAGGGGGTTTTCTTCAAAGAAGTATGAGTAAAAACCCAATTTTGCACAAAACATGATGTACTAACAGCTTCAGCCCAAAATTTCTTTGGAGTATCATACTCTAGAAGTATGGTCCTAGTATCTCCTATAAAGACCTATTCTTCTTCTCTACAACCCCATTTTGTTGAGGTGTTCGAGGTGAAGAGAAGTTCTGTGCATAACCATATTCATGACAAAAATACTCAAAAAGATCATTTCAAATCCTCCCACATGATCACTACGGATGGAAGCGATATGGAAAGAAGCTTCATTCTCAACTCATTTACAAAACATCAAGTGTATCACTCTTAGAAACGAGAAAGAAGTTCCAAGTATATCTAGAGAAATCATTGACAATAACAAGGCAATACTTAGAAACACAAAGCAATTGAGTTCTCATTGGTCCAAATAGATCAATATGAAGATGCTCAAGAGCTCTCTTGGTACTAAGGACTCCTTTGGATTTGAAGGAAGACTTAGTTTTATTTTCTTGGGTAAAAAGTTGGCATTCCTCATCATTTTCAAAATCTAATTTGGGAAGTCCCTTGACCAAGTCCTTTTTTCTCAACTTCTTCAACTAATGCATATTTACATGACCAATCTGAAGGTGCCAAAGAGAAATATCATTCAAGTTGACTACTAGGCATCTACCAACAACAGGCTTAATAGAGTTAAGAACAATAACATAAAGATTACCACTTCTAGTTCCCTTATATATAACTTGGTAGGTGAGGGAATCTAGAATCAAGCATTCAAAGGGAGTAAATAACACAAGGTAACCATTGTCACATAATTGACTACACAAGGATTGACCTACATCACCCTCACCTTTGACTTTACCTTTCTTATTGTCCCCAAAGGTGACCGAACCTCCAATATTTTTTGTGAAGTTGTTGAAATGGCTTATATCACCTGTCATATTCATAGTGCAGCAACTATTAAAAATCCATCTTCCTTTTTCCTGCAAGAAAGGAGAATGTCAGTTCCGAACTCAAACTTTGGGATCCTGAGTTAGCATGGGGACCCATTTCATCTTTGGGTTTGTCCCCTTAGGTTTGTAAGGACAATAAGTAGAGTAATGAAAATCACATTTACAATAAGAACAAACCATAGGGTTCTTAGTGCTGGAGGACTCTCCTATAAAGAAAAAGGTCTCCTTGCTCTTTTTCTTAGCTTTGGCTTTGATCATGTCCTTTGGTGCTCCCCCTACATATCCCAAACCACTAGTACCACTTTGTTTGGTATAATGGTCAAGGATTTCATTTAGATAGTTTTTCCCTATTGAGGAACTTCTGTAGGGATGCTCTTAATCTATGGTTATCGTTATTTAGAGAAATAATAGTATAAGATAAGCTAGCGATGTCATCCCTAGCATGACCAAGATTGGCCTCAAGACAGAGGGCTTTAGTTAAATATGGATCCTTATCAAGGGAAATGGAAGCAACATCATTACTAGGCAATATAGGTCTAGAAGATAAATCATTAACTTGACCAAGCAACCTAGCATTTTCAAATTTAAGCATTTGGGCTTCTTTAAGATAGACATCTCTTTCATCTCTACGAGCATCAAAAAGAAGCTTAAATTCAACATTTTTAGTTTTAATCATTTCATGCTCTTTTAGGAAATTTTGGTTTTCTTCCTTAAGATTTTCAATGTTCTTAAGATAAATACCATTATGAACTTCAACTCCATTTTATTGGAGCTCAAGATCAAGGTATTTCCCTTGAAAATTAGCAATACTCTCAAGAATAGTTTTCTCATTCAGCTCAAGGATTTCATATTTAGCATATAGATCATCAATGATTTTTCCTACCCATTTTCTTTTAGATTTACATTTAGAAAAAGATGAAAGGGTAGAGATAAGCATGTCAATGATAGCTTCCTTAGATAACTCATACAAACTAACCCCACTTACCACACTTCACCAATTTCTTCACTAGTAGAGGCCATAAGTGCAAGGTGGCACTCTCCATCTTCTTCCGAGCTTGAGCTGCTTGAAGATGAAGCTTCCCAAGTTGCATGTGCTGCATTCTTGTGTCTCTTCTCCTTCTTGTCCTTCCTCTTATACTTTCTCTCCTTCTTGTAATCCTCTTCCTTCTTTGATCTGCCTTTGTGGCATGACTTTCTTTACTTGGGACATTCACTCTTGTAGTGCCCCTTTTGTCAACACTTATAGCATCTAGAAGTAGCGGAGGAGGAGGCTTGCTTTCCCTTGAAGTATTTTCCCTTCATGTAGTTGGCTTCATGCTCACTTGGGCCATCATCGTCACTAGAGGAGGAAGGAGAAGTCCGACAAGCAAGTTGTTTTTGAAGGATGACTGCCTCCACTTGTTCTTTGAAAGCACAATCTTTGATCTTTTTGGCTTCCTTCTCTTCTTGCTTAGATTCTTCTTCTTGTTTGTCAAGCCTTGGATCATGGGCTTTGAGGTTGCCAATGAGCTCTTTTGTTGAGATATCACCAAGTCTCCTCACTTCTTCAAAGTAGATGACCTTTGACTCACATCTCTTTGGTGGACTCCTCAAGATCTTGGAGTTGATTACACCTCCATCTAGAGTGTTACCCAATGTAGCTAGCCCATTAATGATGACATTGAGTCATGAGTACATATCTGCAATCCATTCTTTCTTACCCATCTTGAAGTTCTCTAGAAGGTTGTTCAACATGTAGATCTTGGCCTCCTTCACTTGCTTTGTGCCTTCATAGGTGATGTAAAATTTGTCTCAAATATCATAGGCGGTGTCCTAAGATGAGATCTAGTTGAACTTTGTTGGGGTAAGGGATGCATAGAGGATGCTTATGGCTTTGGCATTGAGTTGGGCTTCATTGATTGCAGCTTCACTCCATGTTGCAACAGCTCCAGTTGGCTCCTTGTAAGGTGTGACCATCACCTTCCACATGTCAAAGTACATGACTTGAATGTAGAATTGCATACACCTCTTCCAATAGAGGAAGTTGTGTCATCAAAGATCAGAGGATGCATGAAGAAACCTCCCTCTAGGTTGAGAGAACCAAGTAGGTTGTCCCCCATCTTCTCATCTTGTGGGAGACTGTTGGAGAAGATCCTTGGATCTGATACCACTAGTTGGATCTAGGGCTCTAGAGGGGGGTGAATAGAGCTTAAAAAAATCTCACAAGATAGATTATACCTTCAAATTATATAAAATTAAAACCAATAGCTTAAGTGAAATTTTAAGTCCTAACTATCAAGCATAACAAGGATGAGTGGAATTGATAGCAAGCACTTGACAAGGTCATGTAGAGTGGTTCCACTCTCCAAACTAGGAGAGAGTTAGTTACTACCTAGAGAGGTCAGCCTCTAGGACTTTGCAATTTCTTTTCTATATATTCACCAATAAGAGTTACAACACAAGACCACCAAAGGACTTACCCATCCAAGTACCAAGAGTCTTCTACCTTACCAAGGACTTATCCACTTTGTAAAGAGTCTTCAGTCTTCTCTAAGGTCTTACCTACACTTGCACAAGTCTTCCACCTTCAAGGATTTTCCCACTCTTCTTGGAACTTCAGCCTTTGCCTTCTCCTTCACCAAGAAAAGATCTTCACGTCTTCTTCAACCTTGAAGAAGAACAGTAACAACTCCACCTTCACTTGGAGTAGCTTGATTGACCTTTACTTCATAAAGGAAAGGGGTAGGGAAGATGGAATGGATGAGAGCATTACAAGCACAAGGAAGTAGCTCTCTTAAAACAGGCCTATCTCACTCATAATCATGAATTGAAGTGTAAAGTTGAGAGAGAAAGGGGCTCAAGGAGTTCCAACACACTCAACTATAGCATGAATGAGAAAACTTGGAATAAACTCAATGGGGTCCTATTTATAGTTGCGGGTGTTCCCTTGAGTGTGGGATCACTTAGGGTTGAAATATAGCCATTTTGCAAGATGCAACAGATCTATTTTCACCCAAAATAACTCACCAACCATTATAATCACTTTTTCTACATTTTCTGCTATAGTACATTCAGCTGAGTTTCAATAAAGGTAACTCGAATGATCCACTAAATGAAAAAGCAAATTTTCAAACTATCAGTCAAGTTTGTTCTGGGAAACTTGACCGATGAGTTAAAATCATATTTGCTCAGTGAATCAATATGTCGAGTTATGTGAGTGTGCAACTCGACCGATGGGTCATCTTCAGAAAATTTATCATAGGATCGATCGAGTTTCCAACTTGACTGATGAATAGCCTGTGACAAATTTTCTAAGTTTAAATTTGAGTGATTAAACCATGGAATTAAGAGTCCCTATTTTTTCTCATCCTAGTTACAAGTCATATTATCAATACAAGTGATTACAAAAATTATCTAAGGTAATTTGGAGTGATTTCCCAAATTACTCACTTGCATTGCATTTGACTTGAACTTGAACAAGCTAGGGCTTGTATAATTTGATCCTTTTTATGAACCTAAAGCCTAAAATCAATCTTGAACAAACATATTTCATACATAGGAATGGAATCGTTGAGTCGCTATCAAAATATGGGTAATGTGTAATTCTAAAGTCAACATAGATCTATGTTATCCAATCCGAGTTGATAGGTTCAACCCTTGAAGCGACCAACTCACCTTTTGCCTAGTCGGTTGATCGTCTGAAGTGGTTGTCTGGCCTCCTGTCCAACCAATCTCTGGACACTTGAAACAGTTAGTTGAGTCTACCAGGCAGTTAGTTCATACTCATGTCTTCTGCCCTCGTTGGTTCTCCGGCCGGTCGGCTTGTCACGTGAAATAGTCAGCTGGCATGATGTTGATTGTCATTTTTGTTGTTGAAAGGAAAAAACTATCCTATTTCTATTAAACTTATTACATGGTAATGAGAAACCTTGAGTTACATTTAAGGTGAGCAAAGTTAGGAAAGAATAATATGTTTATATTAGGAAGAAGAAGGTAGAGGCTTGATATGCAAACTGAAATAAAACAAGCACAAAAGAAACCATCCAACCACACACAGATTTAAAAGCATTATTGTACATAACCATGCCACACATCCAACATCAAATCTTGCTTTTAGGGCGATGTGTGTGTGTGTGTGTATATACATATATATATATATATATATATATACATATATATATATACATTTATATATATGTATATGTATATATATGTATATATATAGGGTATATCTTTTGCTACCCGTGCAGGTAACTAAGATTCGCTACTCGTTCATCGTTTTTGTAATAGGAAGGCGTGTATTTGTAATGAGACGGTCCAAATTTATAATGAGATGACCAAAATTGTAATAAAAGACTCATTTTGTATTACAACACTGTTACTGTCATAAATATATATTTTACTATTTCTAGACGGAGAATACAAACATCACACTGTATTTACAAAATGAGTATGTCTATTAAAATTTGGACTATCTCATTACAAATGCATGCCTTCCTATTACAAAACTTATGCACGGGTAGCGAAGATATACTATATATATATATATATATATATATATATATATATATATATATATATATATATATATATATATATATATATATACATATATATATATACATATATATATAGAGAGAGAGAGAGGTTATTGTGGCAACCTCAATTTATCTCTCCTATATTGTAATCCTCCTATCCCATCAAGTGTCTCTTACTCAATTCTATGTAAATTTCATGATTGGAGAGTTGTGACATTCCAATTTGGCCACTACGAGGATCAATTTCACAATGTGGGATGCTATTTTACACTTTTAAACTAAAGAATCATGCTATATGGTATCACCATAAATTGAAACATTTATATATGATCTTCATACTCTATAATGTATTGCATGTTATTGAAGATTCAATTGTGTTTTCAACGGTGCAAAAATTGCCTCTTTTGAACCACCCTAGCCCAAGATACAGGTATTTGAAAATTGACTCAAATTGTACATTTTTTAATTATTCTTGTTGAGTTGCAACCCTTATTGGGCCCAATCACAGACGTGCGGCCCATCTAGCTAGTTTGTTCCTTCTTCCGAAAAGGGAAATAAGCGATTGACTGGAGAGTCATCCCTCTCCTCTAGCCAGATTTGGAAAGCAATGAAGACCCCGCTACAATTGAAGAGAACGCAAACCCTAACTCCCCTTACACTGTTTAAAGCTCTCATTTCTACTCTTGCATGTCTTCCCCTCATCGGTCCTCCCTTCCTATCTTATTCTAGGGATGGTTGCCAACCTTCTGAAAACAACATGCCACCACCATCCCTTTGTAATGGAGCCCTGTTGTGACTCATGGGAGGAATCTAACATCACCACCTTTGGCGCTGTAGTAGGAAGTGAACCAACCGCCAGCCCCTATTCCTCCTCCGGTCTCTTCTTCATATTTTTTGCCCAGTAAACCATGGTTTGTTGTACTGTCCTCTCCTCTGCCAAAAGCTCTATCCTAGCCACTAGGTACAACTCATGGCCTCACCCCCCGACACAAGTACCACGGAGACCAACGGCAGTTGGAGAAGGCACAACCAAGGCCCTAGCTACCTCATCTCCACTTCATCTAGGCTGCTGCAATCATCAAGGCCACCGGAGATAGAGAGGCACAAGTCCTCTGTTTGTCCTCTGCTCCAATGCTAGAATAGGGAAATCCCATGGGGAGTCCGCGAGGGAAGGCAAGACAGTTGCACACCATTAGATTGATGGCCCAGCAACCAACGGCCCAGATCGGCCAATAAATTATTAAGGTAACACCCAATATGAACTCTTATAGTTTCGATTGATATCTTATAAAATGAATAGCTCCTAACTTCCTTGGACAAATATAGTGAACCTATATACTATTTTGATCCTCTTGACGAGAACTACAAGTTGGATCAACTTCCAGACCCTAGATCTCCTCGTAGTTCTACTGCTTTAATAAAATTTGAAGTTTGACCTTGTTGACCATGATGAATGCTTGATTATGATTAAAGCTTGATACATTAATGAACATATACCCTCCTCACTATGAAATCAGTAAGCTTGTTCTGTTGTGAGATCTTAAGTTGTAGTTTCATCTCCTCTTGACCTATGTCAGTGGGTATATCCCTAAGTATCCTAGTGGCTACCTTATGTGATTTTGCATTACTCGATTGTCTTCATAGTGCCCCAATCCTGATATGGATCTTAATGTCTTCTCTTAAATCTCCTAAATTAGACATGTTATATACCTCATGATATCTTGTATGTGGGTGTCCCATTTTAGTCTCATGTTGAATATTGATGGCATACATGAACTATGTTGATGTTAAAATGAATGTTGATGATGATACCAAGTTTGTAAAATGATACTTAGACCCTAAGGGACATCTACCCAACCATGTTTATGCCTCTTATTTCCTATTCTTGCTGATCTAAACCATCCCTTATGCTTGGTTCTATTTCATTGATGATCTTTGACCTTGGTTACTCTATTATGTGTCTCGTGACCTAATTTGAGCATAAGTGTCCTAAATCTTATCATGTCCAGATGCAACCTCGAAAGGATATGAAACTTGAACCACACTCTTATGATGGACCCTTAATCAATATGAGATCATCTAATGTACTATAACCAACCTTGAACCTAACTTGGCCAAAACCCTAAAATGAAGATAATTAGGGTTAATGATGAGAATCTAATGTATATATGTAATCTTGTTCTTAATCAGGTTTGGCATGTGGCTAGATGGTGAAGGATATGTTAGGTTATGAAATCTCTAAATCAGGTATGGGCCTTATCTAGTTATATGAATATTGCTTTCTTACTTGAAAAGACATGTATTGTATGCTTGTTTGTTTATTTTCTCAAATATTGCCATGTAGTATTGTGATGTCTTACTTGATGTTTGCGTCGTCGGTTTTCTAACTTGAACACACATATATATAGAACTCCATTATAATATTGTTGATAAAGGGTTAGCTCTTGGCTATGTCCTTGAGGTCCCTCTTGTATAAAAGGGTTAGCTAATCTTGTAACCCTTACAGACCCTTCCGACGGGAAGATGGTCAAAGGCCTTAAACATGTTGGATATGGTTGATATAATTGAGTGAAATGACATAAAACATGGTTTTGCATTTTGTTAAATAGTTAACATGTTTATTCTTATTTGTTTAGTCTTCAAATCTTTTCAAATTATGCAAATCTTATAATATATGTATCTTTCTTACCCATACTCAACACCTCGTGTGTTGACCCATTTCTCATATTTTATTTTTAGGTTCAGAGATGGTTAGAAGGTTGATGGGCTTGGTGAGCTATGCTAGGTGTACTTGTTGTAAGATCTAGATTTATTGCACATGAATGACTTGTACCTCAACTCTGGAAATGTGTAATTGAACTCATGAATATGATGCACCTTGTATAATGTATACTTGTTGAATGTTGATACTGTGTTGGTGCATTTATCTTGTTATTTGTTTATGTGTGCTAAGCTTTACGCTTCCGCATGTCGCCTTTGGTATTTGTTTGGTTCATGGGACTGGGATTCCAGTTCCATGACAGATGGTATCAGAGCATGAACAATAAATACACTAAACATTGCTCACATGAAACACAAACTAAACTCACCTTACATCTCAACCATAGAAAACTTAATGAAATGTCCTTGTGAATTAGGTTGACTTAGCCTCTAGGTTAGAACCTAGATGTTCTAGAACTAGGTGCAGACTTGAGTAAATTACCTCCCTAGACATATGATTCACGACATGTGCTTTGGATGTCTACACAGGTGTGCACCATGTTCGTTCTAGTTCTCTAGTTTTCATGACACTAGACTGCCTAATGAGTGTGGTAACTCGTTTTCGTTTTCGTTTCATTCGAATGGAGTACGGTGGTTTTCATCGAATCTTTCAATGTTGGAGAAAATCTATTTTGAGTATTAGTATATGTACCTATGAAAAATGTTACCACATCTAGAAAGGTAGTGAGTGTCTATGTAACCTAAGAGAAAGAGATGTAACATCAAGTCTAGATGCGAGAGTTTATATGATAGTGATAGTCTCTAGTGTTTTCTAGAGCCATGATATAGGTTAGGCAAGTGAGTAACCTAGAAACTTGATATGATGATTATGATATTGATGATGATGTTGATGTCGAAAAGACCCAATTTGGTTGAGGAAGGTCAAGTATGTCTAACGATATGAGATGAGTTGACCATGAAACCCTACCTAAACCTAGAACCTTATATGATACATTTGAATTGGTTGATGTGCTAAACATAGCTAGTGGGTTGACAGCTTGCTTGTACCAAGTCTTGTACATGTGGGGATATGATATGTGATATATGGTTTGAAATCAACACGGGCCTCAATCTATTTACAAAGGAGGACCTCTAGCATGTGACATATGAACTGGGTGACCTTTTGATATGAGTTGACCCGCAATGGGAGAAGGTCAGAGTACCTAACCTCCAAAAATATGTGAAAGGTTGAAAAATATGCATGATGAAATATATGATAATGAGTCCTTGGCTACACTACCCCTAAATATATGAGTTGAGTGACGTAGTGTGTGGTTTTCTTAAAAATGTTGAACCCTAGATGTCCTATGAAATATCTAACCCTAGAGAAAGAGGCAATTGAAAATGTGATGCTTGATATATATATATATATATATATATATATATATATATATATATATATATATATATATATATATATATATATATATATATATATATATAGGTGAGGGAGATGTCCCAAGACCTAAGATGATGTATATGATGTGTGATATCCATGATGAGCCTCATACTCAGGTTAGTAGTTGCATATAAAGGAATCTAATGGTTACCCTTAAGATGGGTAGAAATTTGTGTTATGGGTAGAAGATTGTGGTTAACATGTCTTGTTGGACACATATATGTCTTAGCTTGAGTGTATTGAGCTTGTGAAGCTCTTTCTAGATACAAGTGAGAAAGTTACAAAACCTCAATATTGATGATAATGTTGTTCCTCATATGATGCTTGATGCATGAAATAATCTGTAACATACTGAATCTCAGGGTCTTCCATGCAATTTACCCACTTTTGAGCTTTTCTTGACCTTCGAGTCCATTTGGACATTTTCTATAAATTCCACATCCTTTTGGATCATTTTTGGACTCCTTGTGCAATTTGAGCACAATTTGATGTTGAAATCACTATTTACCCTCATTTATGTAAATTGAGGGGTGTTTGCACAAATAACCCACATTAGGAGATAAGTTAGGGTTAATTATGTAATTTTGTCTTTTATGGGATAATATATTAGATTATATTTATTTGGAGCTTTTTGGATAAATATATTATTATTAATATGTATTTGAATTCATATATGTGTATATTAACCTTTATTGTTTCTCTCTCCTCGAAATATGATTTTAATTCATAATAATATGTTATTTTGTTAAGTAATGAGTATTTGTACCCTAATGTGTTTTATATGTCGAATTTACTCACATGTTTCTCATTAATAGCTTTTTCATATAATTCCTTGATTTTAATATATTATTATACTCTTTTATGAGCCATATATTTATTAATAGCCATATTATGCATTAAACGAGATTCAAATTGCATAGCATTGTAATATTCGTCATTATGAGCCTATGGTTAAATTTTGGCGTTATTTGGAGTTGATTTGACCCCTCTAATGCATTTTATAAGCTTTTATTATAGTGTGATTAAAGTGTTTTAATCGATTTCATGTATTTGATTTGTAACGCTATAGTTCCGTTTATTTACTCGTCACGCGCGCCTGTAGCTATACTCCCCAATCGGACGGCTTGGTCCAACCGAGATCCTGATCCAGCGGCCTAGAAGTCGCCTTCTACCTCCGACCGTTTCTCCAGACTTGGCGACTCGCATACCGCTCCCGTTCTCACAGCTCCGTCAACCATTTCACGTGATTCCTCGTCCGTTGGCTTCGTCTTGACGATCCGGTTCGAGTGAACCCTAGATCACCGCCTACCTCTCACTAGTCACGAAACGCCCAATTGGGCAGTGAGGACTTCTCTCCACCCTTGAGTTACAGTCGGCGCCTTGAGCTCCCTCCCACCTATATAAGGTGCCGGCTAGCACCCTCGGGCCTCCACTTTTCCTCCTCCTCATCTAATTTCACCTGTCCATGCCCGAGCCACCCTGACCAACTCCGTTCTTCTTCTCCGGCGATCTCGGCCTGCTGCTCGGCCTCCCGACCACCTTCGTCCAATTGGACTCTAGGTGAGCATCCTCGGCACCCTCTCTTCCTTCCCCTACTCTCAGTTTATCTTGCGACGCTCCCAAGCACCGGGTCCTATAGACCGCCGGTGAGCTCCGCCGCCGCCACCTGATTTAGAGCTTCTGAGCTCATCTGACCTCGCTGCCGCCTCCGTTCATCTCGCCCTGACTCCGCGAAGCCTATACCAATCTCAGTTGCTAGTTTTGCTGCGTTTCCGTGGTGTTTCTCCCCGTCGATCTTTCCTCTCTGTTCGACCTTGTAATCTACTCCCAGCTCCGGCGATGACCTTGTTCGGTTTGTTGTGATCGCGAGACTCTATGGAGTCTACTCCTGGTCTCGGTTGGCATCTTCGTGTCCTGCAACTAGCTGGAGTCCAAGGTCTGCTCCTGACTGAGGCGTGGAGAGTCTGCTCCATCGCGCCATGGTTGGGCTGGGAAGAAACCCGACCCCGAAATGACCAGGGCATCCTTGTCCCTTTTTTTGGCTGATTGCTATGACAGGGGTAATCTCGACTTTTCACCCCAAGATCTTGTTTCTCGCTTGCAAAGCAATTGATCTGCTCAAATGACCTTAATGCCCTCGTCAATTTAATTGATTCGATTTAACAAGCTAGGATATTTTGGTCCTTTCATCTATAATTTACATCGAATTTGTATTTTGATTTAAATATATGTCACACTATGGTTTTCCTAATTTCTGATTGGTCAGATTTACTTAATTCATAGTAAATCGATCCTTTGTCAGAAAAATATGAATAAATAGTCGATGGAAAGGATTTTTAACGTAGAATTTGATTTTATGATTTTTGAGACCTGATTCTCAAGGGTTTTCCGAATTTTGCTTTGATTGGTATTTTTAGTATGTTAAATGTTTTAAAATACATAATTAATTCATTTTAACTCTGTTTTATATAATAAAATATGTTTTCTTAATCAGGAGATTATGAGTAATCGTTTGGACTTGGTTTTGAACTCTAAATCGTAGTTTTGTAAAATTAGGGTTTTTCTTATGATTTATGTCTTTATATATATTAATACATGTGTTATGTTTATAACTAGGATATATGGATGGTTTGCTATCTGTTTGGTGGATATGATGGTAATGTATATAATCTAAGGTATGTGAAACTTACTATGTATGTGAGCCCTATTTTGTATGTGCAACCTATTGTGTATGTGAAACTTACTATGTATGTGCACCCTATTCTAGTATGTGGATCCTATTTTAATTGTGGAATTTAACTATGATGATAATGTGCAATACACCTACTCTCAGTTGGGTCTTTTCCAACCCCACAATCATTATTGTGCTAGCCTTGTAATCCTTCTAATTTCATTTATTGGCTCTTTACTTAGTTTATGCCATTGTGGCTTAATCATTTGAATCATGTGAAACTTGTTATATGTTGCCTCCTTTACTTGGAAATGCTTAATCTTGTTATTGCCTATGTTCTTATCCTTTTGAAATATTTGGAACATTGTATAATGTTGGTGCTTGTTGACTCTCTTAATTCTTTGATCTCTTGGATATGGTTGTGACCTATGATGGTCTTACTATTTGTTTATTCTTGGGTTTTATTCCCAATGCTATGATGTTATTTTGTTCTACTTTTCACTATGCTGCCAAGTGAATGTTTATGCATGATATAGTTATTGGCCAATTGACAATGTAGTGTACATGAGTACAAACCACCCACAGGGCACTGAGGTTTTAGTCCTCCTGCCGGGCACTGGGGTTTTAGTCCCCCTGCCATTTTATATATTAGGCACTGGGGTTTTAGTCCCCCTGCCACTTTTTAGGCACTGGGGTTTTAGTCTCCCTGCCATTAGTGAGGTCCGGTAGGTGCCTCACCCTACATTGAGAGGATGTTGAGTCATAATTTATATTCATGCAAATGTGATAATTGTTGATATTTAAATGTGGCAGTTTCTCTCTCTCATATTCATATATTTGCCTCATTTCTTTTGAAATCTCTTATGGTAGAAAATATTTTATATTGCAAAGCTTTTTATTATTGTTTGTCCTATTCCTTTTTATTGACACATACCTTGTTATCTCTCTCTTGCTGGATGACCCCAACCATCCAGGATAGGGATCAGAGTGCGCATGGAAGCTTGGTGAACCCAAAGCTAAGGATAGGATAAGAAGAAAGGAATATATAGCTTGAGTGATCATGTTTTCTTTTATGTTATATATTTGTTTGTTTGGAGACAATGATGCATTAGTCTAAGTCTTCCTCTACCTAGATCCTTGTGCTTGTATAAAGTTGTACTCCCATTTGGGAAATTTTATAATGTACTCTTTATACATTTTTGAATATTGTCAAGATTTAATTCTTCCGATGCCATACTTTTGATGATTTTGTTTATCATGTTTTTAGTAGAGACTTTGGGTCTTTACAGCATGGTATCAGAGCATCAAGGTAGTCGGATTCTTGACTAGTTCAAAATTGTCTCCTAGATAGAACCCTTATCTTATATAGTTTCCCTTTAGTTAGTTTTTCACCTTAGAGTTGACCTATAAAGAATGTTTGATTTAGGATCATAATAATTTCTTATTAGAAATAAAATTTGTCAACTTTTTGGTGAATTGTCTATTGAGTAACTATTAGAGCAAGAAGTTGAAGTGATGGTGTCTAGAAAGGGTCAGAGCTTAGGGGCTGGCAATATTTTCCTCCGCCCCACTAGCTTGGTCACGAGGACTCCTGAGCTCATATGACCTGGCCTGGCCTGATCTGAAACGGACAGCTCGAAATAGTCTACCCTTAGACATAGTGCCTTATTGTTGAGTAACCTTTATAACCCTTATATGATGATTTGATTTCTTTTCGCAAACAAAAATCATCTTGTAATCCCTAAGTATCTTATATGAGCCTTAGATTCCTATGTTTAGGGTTTGGTGTACCCTATGCCCTATGTTATACCTTAATTTTGAAAGATAGAGGTTAGTAAGACTCTTTGTGTTGGATCTTATACCCTTAGAGTAGTTTGACTTAGTCAACCTTTTGAGTGGAAAGGTAGTGTTAGTACCTTGTTAGATTTTTGGGTTGTTGATTTCGAGGACGAAATCCTCTTTAGGGGGTCGGAATCCCTCAATGCCTTGAAATCAAGAAACCCTAACTCCTTAGACATGAGATTAGTAAGCTTATATGGTTAGAGTTGAACAAACCTTATATGCTTGTAATTCATCTTGTTTGTTTATGAACAAATGCATAAGTCATGTAATCCTTATGCTTGAACCTTAATATACTCTTGATGCACGTAATCATTAATTATTCATATGTGGATATACATAGTTTGGGTTAGTCACCCTAATGGTAAAATGTGTATGATAAAATACACCCTAAGGATGCTTTAACATGTAATGGTCATGTTGACCTAAACCCTAGGATGTAATCATCTAGCCTTGACCACATGTATATATAAACCCTTCATGCCTTTCTTGATACTCTAGTGACATTAGGTGTCATCACATGATATACCTTAATGCATGTAAATCACTTAATCATATTTGTGACCTAATTATCAACACATGTTAGGCATATCACCTTGTTAACTAAAATACATCTCATTCATCATCTTATTGGTTTATGGATAAAATCAGTAATGAGATGATGAGTAATTAGATTCATATAATGTGAGGTTAATTCATAGTAATTAGTGTTGCGAGAGAAAATGATTAGTGATGCCATGGATATGAGTATGTTAGATGTTGTGACAACATGTAGCTTGGAGATAAGCCATATACCCTTAGACCTGTTATTAGGGTAATAATTTGTTGGATAAAATTATATGGCATAATCCCACATGATGTAGTTATTGGGTAATACTATTGAGTTACTTAGGTTTTGACCTAATACATTAATTGTTGTTGGGAATGGTTTAGTATAAGTTGAAATGGCCTTGTAAACCCTAATTGTGCTTAAAACCCTTAATGAGGGAGATACCCATGATATAATATTGAGATATAATTGTTTTGGATAAAATGTGGCACAAGTGATAGTATAATAGATATACTTCCTTTTCATGATAGAGTTTATGCAACAAGATGTTAGGTTAAGTTTAATAAAATGATATAGGTTTGGTGGAAACCTTGGTTATACCTGACTTATGTAGATTTGGTGTTGTACCCTAGATTAAGGGTTATAACCTAGTGTTTAAGGTTGGGATGTTACACACTCACCCTCTATTTCCTCTTGTTGTGATTTTGGGGACGAAATCCTCTTTAAGGGGTGGTGTGCTGTAACATACTGAATCTCAGGGTCTTCCATGCAATTTACCCACTTTTGAGCTTTTCTTGACCTTCGAGTCCATTTGGACCTTTTCTATAAATTCCACATCCTTTTGGATCATTTTTGGACTCCTTGTGCAATTTGAGCACAATTTGATGTTGAAATCACTATTTACCCTCATTTATGTAAATTGAGGGGTGTTTGCACAAATAACCCACATTAGGAGATAAGTTAGGGTTAATTATGTAATTTTGTCTTTTATGGGATAATATATTAGATTATATTTATTTGGAGCTTTTTGGATAAAAATATTATTAATAATATGTATTTGAATTCATATATGTGTATATTAACCTTTATTGTTTCTCTCTCCTCGAAATATGATTTTAATTCATAATAATATGTTATTTTGTTAAGTAATGAGTATTTGTACCCTAATGTGTTTTATATGTCGAATTTACTCACATGTTTCTCATTAATAGCTTTTTCATATAATTCCTTGATTTTAATATATTATTATACTCTTTTATGAGCCATATATTTATTAATAGCCATATTATGCATTAAACGAGATTCTAATTGCATAGCATTGTAATATTCGTCATTATGAGCCTATGGTTAAATTTTAGCATTATTTGGAGTTGATTTGACCCCTCTAATGCATTTTATAAGCTTTTATTATAGTGTCATTAAAGTGTTTTAATCGATTTCATGTATTTGATTTCTAACGCTATAGTTCCGTTTATTTACTCGTCACGCGCGCCTGTAGCTATACTCCCCGATCGGACGGCTCGGTCCAACCGAGATCCTGATCCAGCGGCCTAGAAGTCGCCTTCTACCTCCGATCGTTTCTCCAGACTTGGCGACTCGCATACCACTCCCGTTCTCACAGCTCCGTCAACCATTTCGCGCGATTCCTCGTCCGTTGGCTTCGTCTTGACGATCCGGTTCGAGTGAACCCTAGATCACCGCCTACCTCTCACTAGTCACGAAATGCCCAATTGGGCAATGAGGACTTCTCTCCACCCTCGAGTTACAGCCGGCGCCTTGAGCTCCCTCCCACCTATATAAGGTGCCGGCTAGCACCCTCGGGCCTCCACTTTTCCTCCTCATCTAATTTCACCTGTCCATGCCCGAGCCACCCTGACCAACTCCGTTCTTCTTCTCCGGCGATCTCGGCCTACTGCTCGGCCTCCCGACCACCTTCGTCCAATTGGACTCTAGGTGAGCATCCTCGGCACCCTCTCTTCCTTCCCCTACTCTCAGTTTATCTTGCGACGCTCCCAAGCACCGGGTCCTATAGACCGCCGGTGAGCTCCGCCGCCGCCACCTGATTTAGAGCTTCTGAGCTCATCTGACCTCGCCGCCGCCTCCGTTCGCCTCGCCCTGACTCCGCGAAGCCTATACCAATCTCAGTTGCTAGTTTTGCTGCGTTTCCGTGGTGTTTCTCCCCGTCGATCTTTCCTCTCTGTTCCGACCTTGTAATCTACTCCCAGCTCCGGCGATGACCTTGTTCGGTTTGTTGTGATCGCGAGACTCTATGGAGTCTACTACTGGTCTCGGTTGGCATCTTCGTGTCCTGCAACTAGCTGGAGTCCAAGGTCTGCTCCTGACTGAGGCGTGGAGAGTCTGCTCCATCGCGCCATGGTTGGGCTGGGAAGAAACCCGACCCCGAAATGACCAGGGCATCCTTGTCCCTTTTTTTTGGCCAATTGCTATGACAGGGGTAATCTCGACTTTTCACCCAAGGATCTTGTTTCTCGCTTGCAAAGCAATTGATCTGCTCAAATGACCTTAATGCCCTCGTCAATTTAATTGATTCGATTTAACAAGCTAGGATATTTTGGTCCTTTCATCTATAATTTACATCGAATTTGTATTTTGATTTAAATATATGTCACACTATGGTTTTCCTAATTTCTTATTGGTCAGATTTACTCAATTCATAGTAAATCGATCCTTTGTCAGAAAAATATGAATAAATAGTCGATGGAAAGGATTTTTAACGTAGAATTTGATTTTATTATTTTTGAGACCTGATTCTCAAGGGTTTTCCGAAGTTTGCTTTGATTGGTATTTTTAGTATGTTAAATGTTTTAAAATACATAATTAATTCATTTTAACTCTGTTTTATATAATAAAATATGTTTTCTTAATCAGGAGATTATGAGTAATCGTTTGGACTTGGTTTTGAACTCTAAATTGTAGTTTTGTAAAATTAGGGTTTTTCTTATGATTTATGTCTTTATATATATTAATACATGTGTTATGTTTATAACTAGGATATATGGATGGTTTGCTATCTGTTTGGTGGATATGATGGTAATGTATATAATCTAAGGTATGTGAAACTTACTATGTATGTGAGCCCTATTTTGTATGTGCAACCTATTGTGTATGTGAAACTTACTATGTATGTGCACCCTATTCTAGTATGTGGATCCTATTTTAATTGTGGAATTTAACTATGATGATAATGTGCAATACACCTACTCTCAGTTGGGTCTTTTCCAACCCCACAATCATTATTATGCTAGCCTTGTAATCCTTCTAATTTCATTTATTGGCTCTTTACTTAGTTTATGCCATTGTGGCTTAATCATTTGAATCATGTGAAACTTGTTATATGTTGCCTCCTTTACTTGGAAATGCTTAATCTTGTTATTGCCAATGTCTTATCCTTTTGAAATATTTGGAACATTGTATAATGTTGGTGCTTGTTGACTCTCTTAATTCTTTGATCTCTTGGATATGGTTGTGACCTATGATGGTCTTACTATTTGTTTATTCTTGGGTTTTATTCCCAATGCTATGATGTTATTTTGTTCTACTTTTCACTATGCTGCCAAGTTAATGTTTATGCATGATATAGTTATTGGCCAATTGACAATGTAGTGTACATGAGTACAAACCACCCACAGGGCACTGAGGTTTTAGTCCTCCTGTCGGGCACTGGGGTTTTAGTCCCCCTGCCATTTTATATATTAGGCACTGGGGTTTTAGTCCCCCTGCCACTTTTTAGGCACTGGGGTTTTAGTCCCCCTGCCATTGGTGAGGTCTGGTAGGTGCCTCACCCTACATTGAGAGGATGTTGAGTCATAATTTATATTCATGCAAATGTGATAATTGTTGATATTTAAATGTGGCAGTTTCTCTCTCTCATATTCATATATTTGCCTCATTTCTTTTGAAATCTCTTATGGTAGAAAATCTTTTATATTGCAAAGCTTTTTATTATTGTTTTTCCTATTCCTTTTTATTGACACATACCTTGTTATCTCTCTCTTGCTGGATGACCCCAACCATCCAGGATAGGGATCAGAGTGCGCATGGAAGCTTGGTGAACCCAAAGCTAAGGATAGGATAAGAAGAAAGGAATATATAGCTTGAGTGATCATGTTTGGTTTTATGTTATATAGTTGTTTGTTTGGAGACAATGTTGCATTAGTCTAAGTCTTCCTCTACCTAGATCCTTGTGCTTGTATAAAGTTGTACTCCCATTTGGGAAATTTTATAATGTACTCTTTATACATTTTTGAATATTGTCAAGATTTAATTCTTCCGCTGCCATACTTTTGATGATTTTGTTTATCATGTTTATAGTAGAGACTGGGTCTTTACATAATCTCACTTACATTTAAAACTTGATATATGCCCAATAAGCCACACTCATAAGCTAGATCTAGTATGAAATCAAACCATACAAGAAGATGTAGTTTTGGAATCATGAACTTGATATGATGATGCCTAGAGATCTTAGCTTGAATAGATAGGGGTAACATGCCTAATCTCATACCCCAAGTGAAAAAATTATTAACTTGATATGTCGATGATCTTGGAGTCATAACTTGAATAAACATGATGAATAAATTGTTTAATTTTAAATTAGAAATGAAAAAGAAAGAACATAATTGATTAGAGTTGGTAGAAATTTTGGGGAAGGAAAAAACATGCATGAAATCTAGAGTAAAGATGAGATACACACTTGATGATAGTCTTGTTTGAAGCCATGACCATGAATATATTCGTTTCAGAATTGATAACATAGATTTTAATGATACCCCTTGGTCTCATATAAAGATATGAAAAAAACCCTAATTGTGGAATCCAACTCACAGAAACAAGATTAACTTAAGCGGAAACGAATTATTTGCAGCGGATTACTGAAAATCACTGAAAATTAAAACTTTTTGCAAAGAGATCCACACATAGGAAATATTTCTCATCAACAACCATTGTATAACATTTACATTCTGGTTCAAACGTACATAACCTGTACCATCTCTTTTTAGAGACTTCATCATCAACTGCCTTATAAACATTATATACTGATAGTATACGAATCTTAAGGCATCAAGCCAAAACCTCAGATCGATTTATTAAAAACACTGACTAAAAACATCGAGGACCTGAGAGTACAGAGACGACACATAGGACTTTATAAATACATAACTTGACAAGCAATATCTCCACCTGAGATCTCACTGTTGTCCCTAATGTTATTGCTGTCGTCCTTTCCCTACAATGGGATTTCTGCTTCTTTGTCTGTGTCCACCTAAAAAGTTGGATCCGACGGGGGTGAGACAATTGTAAATTGCCCCAGAGGGAGATATAACTCTCCTCCAAAACATTATAATAGCAGTTTATTAAAATAAACTGAGTAGAAGGATTTATACATTTCATCAACAGTAGGTAAGCCACTTGTATGAACAAAGTGAAGTAATCTCCTTTTTTAAGGATAACATTGCATCTACTCATGGTAGACTCATAGTTCATCCATCTACTTGTAATGAATACAACAGATATGAACAACATCAATGAACTACAGATATATAATAGAAATGTAACATCAGCCAATGAATTTCCATATTCAATCCTTAAGCAAACATGCCATACGGCTGATTCCATTTTACAAACACACTTATGCCCTGAGGATATGAGGTATACCGCTCATACTCCAACCGACCACTATGAAGTTGAATCGGTACCATACATAGGTCAATGGAAGAGCCAGAATCCAAGACCTCAACTTTCTCGGTCAGTACGAGATAACATGCAGGACATCTTGTGTCTCTGCTAGATAGCTTTCCAGGGTCTACTGGAAACATTGCTATTAGAGTTATAGCCCGTAGCATATACTCTTTTCAGGATATGACCCATAGCCAATGCTTGGTATTATATTGTGGATTAATGGCCCGTAGCCATACTCTTATTGGGGTATGGTTCGTAACCAATCACGTACATAGCACATAGCTCGTAGCCATTCCTATGGGGCATAAGGATATATTTGCCCAAATACCCCCACATATTCAAAAATATGCGTTCCGGGTTTTGCCGTGGAGCAACCATTTCACCATCACCTGTTCCTGACGATGATGGATCTATGGTCAGGGCTTCTACATGAACAGATTTCAGTTGATTAATTAAGTACATTTTCATATTCTTTTAGCATCAACCAAGTTCTCAAACAAGACTTATTACAACAATGCTATAAAGAGACATGTACTACTTTCATCAGGTACTTATCAGTCTTTTAAAGACCTTGGGAACTCAATCCCTCATTTCAATACTGGGAATTCTCATCCCTTCACATCTCATCATCATGATCATATGTTTCTGGGTATCCAAACCCTTAACTCATCATTGATCATCATTACCATTTATTAGGTAACTATCACCTTCAGGTCATCTGACCAAGGCATTCATCATACTTGTTAAACCAGCATCACACATGATTCACAAGGCCACAGAATATCTTGTCACCTCTTTCTAGGCAACAACTTACTCATGTGACTCATAAAAGTCCATGTACATTTGTTACTTTTACTAAGAAACAACAACATTAAGGCACATAAGGACAATCAACATTTATTATATAAATGTCTCAGCTCAAACTTGGCTATATTCATCATCTCATAATATTTGTATGGTTACTAAACATGATAACAGTCATACAAGATATTCATCACATTATGTGATAAAATAGTAACACCATTATTCCTTTCCCAGGAATTAGGGTTTACTATCAAATAGGGCTTCTCATTCCCTTTACCCAAATTAGGGTTAGGGTTCCCCATTTCTCATTAATTAGGGTTTCATGATCATATTATCTGTCCAACCCTCAATTCATTATTCCATACCTCTGGGGCATTCAAAGGTATCATATTTGATTATTCAAGAACATTACTTTCATCATATAGCATTAATGATCATCAACTCAAGGTATGAGTTCATTTCTCATCCTCATCATGGTATGACTACATCATACTCATCATTTGGGCTTAACCCCATACTCAAAGTACATTAATTAACACTCATCAAAGTGCAACAACTCATTACATTTCATTGTAATAGTTCCATAACACACTCCATATGTTTCCAATTCAGACATATAAGATTTGGAATACATCAAGGTATATAAACCCTGAAGTGCTGAATGTGATAACCATCATATCTTGATGTATCACTTTCTCATCATTTTAGGCCCTCTTGAGTTAATCAACTTATCTTGTATTAAGGTATTCCCCTCTTAATACATTCCATCATTAAACTCTCAACTTTAGCATATTATGCATAGGCCACACATTAGATTTGTCCAACTATCTTTAATGATATGGACTTGTCTAATGATAAAGACTTTACTTACAATTAGGTTGCTTATAATCAACCACTTGAAATGTTTCACCTTTACAAGGTAATTCCTCTTATCTCATCATTAGGGTTTACTAGTATCCTTATTTAAAATTAGGATTATGATTCATTGTCTCATTGCCCAGGATTAGGACTTTATGCATTATGACTTCACATTAGAGTCTCATATACCTTCAACCTTCTTAGGGCCTCTCATCACAACATAGTATTAGAGAATCATGTGATGTTAATACTTAGTCAAGGTTTCTCATGGAATCACCCTCAACTAGGGTTTCTCATGGAATCACCTGCAACTAGGGTTTCTGTGACAAAGTGGTTTTTCTGGCTGAATTCCGAGGATGGAATTTCTTTTAAGGTGTGTAGGATGTGATGGAGTGGACTTTTAGAATTCTAAATGTCCAATGACATTAGTGAAATCATATGGTTGAGTTATATTGAGAGTTCCAAGGTTTTGACAAAGTAGGTGTGTTGATGTGATGTTGATATCATGGTTAAGATCTCTCTTTTTATGCCTTTTTGAGGAATTTAATTGAATGGTCTAATAGATGATTTGGGTCACCAAATTTGAGTAGAAGGTAGATCAAAAGATAAAGAAGATATGGTTAAAATTTGGTGGCATTTGGATGTTTCTAGAGGGAGTTATTTAAGTTTGTATTTCATGAAATAATGTACAAATTGATGATTGATAGAGCTAAGTTCCGATTTAGATGAATGTCACACGCCTTGGTTTAGTTAAGGATGCACGGACCTTTTCTGACCGTTGGATCCCTGACCCTGTGGTCGCGGGCACTCTAAAGGAGAGGCCACAGATTCGCTAAAGTGGATGTGGCCTTTGACTTTTGGATGATTATCGGATGACAGGCATATGTTCTCCTACCTTCGGTTGTAACACAGAACGTGGGGCAGAAGATGAGGCTGTGAATCCTCCCACCACGTCGCTTATTGTGGGTGTGAGTGTGTTTTTCCAACCGAGCAGTTAAACTTGCCTCTTTGAAACGAGTTGTTTGACCCTTGTAAATGAACAACTGAGTGACGAGGGAGAGCAGCTACCCGGTTCCTTGTACCTCTCCATTGCATCTAGCAGGTCGTGACCAGAGGAAAGGAATGGAGTTAGAGAGGGCAGCTGCTGAAGCGGATTGCAACAGTGGTGTAGGCACAACGGTGAGATCATGCGGACGGAGAAGCTAGCCATCGTGGCAGCACCCTGAACGGGGTTAGAAACCCATGGACGACGCACGCCGGCGTGGGGCTCCGAGCAGCGATGACAAATGTCGGACGAGTGCCTCGTGGCGGTGCCTTGGGAAGAAAGGGCTATGTTATGCTGATGAGGAGGAGAAGTCAGCGTCCTATCACCTGCCTGAGACTGGAGATGCCACCCCGCTCGGCCTAGCGGCGGCGCTGCCATCATCAGGAGACGGAGGAATCGGCGATGGGCGGTGTCGAGTAGAAGAGAGATAGAGAGAGAGACCAAAGTCCCAGGCGGAGGCTGTCGCAGATGGAGGGCAGAGGCCATGAGCAACTGGCCAGCAAGGAGGAGACCTCATAGCCTAGCTTTGGTCAGAGAGCAGCGGCGTCTTCTTAGGAGGGATCAGACTCCACGCACCAATCTCACGTTGGTGAAAGGCCAGTGGTAGTGGCACTGCAAACGAGAGGGCAGAGTCCAGTCGAGTGAACCAAACCCTGTCGGATATGGGCTCCGAGGCGGCGGCTCTCGCGTGCGCTGAGGGCAGACGGAGTGAGCGTCGGGGAAAGAAGATGACCTGCGTGAGAGAGGGGGAGCCGGACCGGGTCCAGAAGCCAAACCAGAGAGAACCGGTCGGCCCTCCTACCCCCAAGCCTTGAGCCGCACCCAACATGGCCACGTGGCGACACGCTATTGGCCTAAAGAGGTAATTATCCCAGAAAATATGTTATCTTCAATAATTCATAGAAAATAGTCTGTTGATCAGAAAAATACAAATAAGGTACCTAATTTTTCAGAAAAATGTGTAGAACAATATGAAATCATAATAACAGGCTTTTGATGCATGAATATCAGTGATATCTTGTTAGTTGTGCAATACTTGTTTAATAGATAATAAATATTAAATGATGATAGAAAATTATGGAAAAATTCCAGTAAACTTGTAATTATGTTTATAATGCATGTGATGTCATTTATAGTCATATTGATGCACAAAATCATGTAATTTTCTTAATATGGCTAAGTAGGGCTAATAACCCTAATTAATATGCAATAAATACATACATGCTCAATAATTGATTAAAGTTTACAGAGTAGCTGATATCAGTATATGGAACCTCAGTTTTAATTATGAGATCATGATTATGCACAAAATTCATGTTATATGAAGAGCACCCTTAATACAAGTGATGTAACCCTAATATGGTTAATGAAAGTGACATAATGTTAAATATGTTCACATAATAATGTGACACATGAGTATATCCAGTTAATGAACTATAATCTAGAAAATGACATCAGTGAGATAATCATAAGATATGAATACAAGTAATGATACACATATCCTAATGAACTAAGAGAAACTCTAATGAACACGATTAGGGTTAAGATGAGATGTAAGAAGATGAGAACCTGATAGTGATATGTGATCTTGTCTTGATCAGGTTTAACAAAGATATAGACGACATGAGGAATATGTGATTAGAATGATCTATCTCTTTGGAAGGTACATCATTACCTCTTGCTTGGCTTATTATACATTATGCTTGTGTTATATGATAGTAAAGACTTGGCATATGATATTGATTGAAATGATTGTCTCGTATGATAGGTTACTTGAATTTCCATACTTATGGCTATGAACACCTGCAAACATAATATAAATGGTCCATCATAAGATATCTCATAAACCACTCAGTGGTAGAGCGCATGCATAATGATCACAAACCACTTGGTGGTAGATCATATGATGTTTGTATAATGATCACAAACCACTTGGTGGTAGATCATAAGGCCTAAAGACGTCAAAGCCACTTGGTGGCAGACGCATGAGATGTATGATGGAAATGTGCTTAAAATATATGTATTCTCATTTGCTAATGAATATCTTTGTGCAAGTATACACTTTTCTTATATTCTTCTGTTATTGCCAAGTTTAGTTTTATCTTATTGACAAGATATGATGAGAGGTATATAGAAGACATGTAGGCGTACTCAGTACAATATTCTTGAATATTGTGCTAACGTGTACCGCGTGTAATCTTTTGTTTAGGTTGTGGTTATGCTCTTGAAGATCCAGGATAGTGAGAGTTGTGTGGCGAGCTGATGTACAGGTGGACCTGTTGTCTTAAGATCCTATTGTTTATATGTAGTACATGTATGTGTACAAGTTTGTTGTTCAATATGTAATATCAAATGTTGTAACAATGCATGTTGTAATTATATGTTGAATGGTGTACATGTGTTGTATGGTTATATTATTGTTCATGTACATGTGCTACTGGTTGTTTCCTTCTGACTCCCTTGATTTTCTTCTTCTTAACCTAGTGTGGGATGTTTAAATTGGTATTCCCGCTGAGGTGAGGGTTTCAATTTGGATGTCACACATCAGATTAAGTTTTAGAAAATTCGGGGATGTCACAGGTGGTATCAGAGCATGAACAATAGCAAAGTCTGACATTTGCTCACTATGCAACTCAAAACTGAAGAACCATGAACTTAATAACCTTTTAGGGTTAGATTAGTCATCTTCTAGAAACTAGATCTGACCTATCCTCTAGGTTAGCACCTAGATGTCTGAGAACTAGGTCTAGACTAGTGCTTGTTGAGTAGCAAGTCCGTAGATGTCATTCTTTCCTTGTAGTACAGTGGTATGGGATGTTGCACTATTTGGAAATGATGTGCATCAAGGGAAGAGAAACCCTAGACATATTGCACATGTTTTCTAGAGTAGCTACACTAGTCTACGCCATGTTCTCACCCCTTTCCTTAGTTTTCATGACATTGTACTCTCTACTATGTGTGGGACACTCATTTTTAGGATTTGGTTTTGGATTCCAACCGGATCGAACCGTGATAGTTTTCTCTGACGCTTGTTTTATCGGAGAAAAACTATATAATATTTTATTATATATTTGTATTACAAAAATGTGTCCCCACACATGTACGAGTAGGAGGTGGCCATGTAACCTAAGTGAAAGTGAACGACATCAGTCTAGAAGAGAGAGTAGTTCTAGATTAGATGTCTAGAGCCTTGTTGATATATGTGATAGATGGAATAGATGAAATAAGTTTTGATGATATAACGTAAGTCCTATGTAGATGATATAAGATGGTTTATGATGATTAATGTGTCTTTGAGGAGTTAAGTCCAGTTTTGAGGTTTTGAGATAGGTTCTGATGATGCAAGTAAATAGGCTTTTATGAGAGAAGATAAGCTAAGTTGAGACAAGGTTGTGAGTCAGCATGAGCCTCAAGCTCTTTTACAAAGGAGGACCTCTAGTGTTAGGACCAATTTTGGGGTTAGCTCAAGAGAGAGCAAGACCTACAGGGAGAAGTTCAGAGAACCTAGACTGCCAAGATATGAGAATTCTGAGATATGTGATATGATATGTCCTAAACTAGACTACTCCTGAGTGAATGAGTTGTGTTGCTTAATGCATGATTCCTATAGTCTTCTTGAACCCTAGATGTCCTTGGGAGGACCAAACCGTAGAAACAGAGAGAGGCTGGTTATGGGTGCATGTAAAAAAGAATATGAGTGCCTTACATCTGGGTGAGGGAGAGAGCCCAAGACCCTGGAGGAGGTATCTATGTTATTTTTTGTACCTCCTCATGCTCGGGTTGGTGGTTCCCATATAGGAATCTAGTGGTGTGTATATAAGAGAAAGAGAGTTGAGAAATAGTTTCCATGGGTATAGAGCTGAGAAGAGAATCTCATAGCATGTTTTGGTTTGTGCTTATGTGGCTTGAGCTTATAAGGAAATCGACTAGTGCCAATGAGGTAATCTGAGAACCCTAGGCTAATAAAGGAAAGATAAAGTTGTGTTATGAGATACTCATAGAGTTGAGTGAGCTCAAAGAGATTGAGTATGACACCACCCTCAGAATAAGGGTTGGGAGAACCTTTGTTGGACTAGATAAAGTTTTGATATATGTTTGTCAAGCCACTCACATAAGTTTGTTTAGCACAACCATGATATAATAAAGGTAAGGATGTGATCTAATCTTGAGACGTGATACATAAACATAATATGATGGAAACCTAGAAATGGTTTAATACATATCGATGCATAAATGGTTAACCATATACATGAATAACGATGATAATGTGAATAGTCGACTTATGTTATGATGAATCTCTAATAAAGTTTTCAACTAATATGAGAAAGCACAATGAGATGACACTAATGATGCATGAGACATGTTACATGAGGTGTTAACCTTAGTGCTTAATAAAGATGAAAATATATATATATATAGTTTGACAGTTAGTACAACTTAACGTTTATGACACCCTGAAATGATCTAGATGGATAATGTGGGTTTACTTTAGTTAACTCCCTCCTAAAAGGCATATGTTAATGTTGAACGTGTTCTAAAAATTAGCTCAATAAAATGCTGTTGACACCTTGGTACGATGGGTTAACCTTTGTTAACTCCTTTAGAACATGGTAATATGATGTGGGAATCCTAATGCATGGGTAAAGATAAGGATGCAATACTAACATATGATATACGTCATGATGTAACCTAAGCTTCTAAACCTTGAGTTCAACCCTGAATGGAGTGTTTGTGCACCCAAGATGGTTGTAAAACCCCCCTAATAGTGCTTTGGATACATGGTTCTAGGTAACTTTTGTGGATATGTTACACATAGAATAGTGCCTACATGTGGATGAAGACATGGTAGTTTTCCTTGGAGTATGAGTATGGTTGTCTTTCGAGGACGAAAGTTCTTTTAAAATGTATATGATGTGACAAAGTGGTTTTTCTGGCTGAATTCCGAGGATGGAATTTCTTTTAAGGTGTGTAGTATGTGATGGAGTGGACTTTTAGAATCCTAAATGTCCAATGACATAAGTGAAATCATATGGTTGAGTTATATTGAGAGTTCCAAGGTTTTGACAAAGTAGGTGTGTTGATGTGATGTTGATATCATGGTTAAGATCTCTCTTTTTATGCCTTTTTGAGGAATTTAATTGAATGGTCTAATAGATGAGTTTGGTCACCAAATTTGAGTAGAAGGCAGATCGAAAGATAAAGAAGCTATGGTTAAAATTTGGTGGCATTTGGATGTTGCTAGAGGGAGTTATTTATGTTTGTATTTCATGAAATAATGTACAAATCGATGATTGATAGACATAAGTTCTTATTTAGATGAATGTCACACGCCTTGGTTTAGTTAAGGAATCACAGACCTTTTCTGGCCGTTGGATCCCTGACCCTGTGGTCGTGGGCACTCTAAAGGAGAGGCCACAGATTGGCTTAAGTGGATGTGGCCTTTGGCCTTTGGATGATTATCGGATGATAGACATATGTTCTCCTACCTTCGGTTTTAACACAGAACGTGGGGCAGAAGATGAGGCCGTGAATCCTCCCACCACGTCGCTTATCGTGGGTGTGAGTGTGTTTTTCCAACCGAGCAGTTAAACTCGCCTCTTTGAAACGAGTTGTTTGACCCCTGTAAATGAACAACTGAGTGATGAGGGAGAGCAGCTACCCGGTTCCTTATACATCTCCATTGCATCTAGAAGGTGGTGACCAGAGGAAAGGAATGGAGTTAGAGAGGGCGGCTACTGAAGCGGATTGCAGTAGTGGTGTAGGCACAACGCTGAGATCATGCGAACGGAGAAGCTAGTCATCGCGGCAGCACCCTGAAAGGGGTTGAGAACCCATGGATGACGCACACAGGCGTCAGGCTCCGAGCAGCGATGACAAACACCGGAGTAGTGCCTCGTGGTGGCGCCTTGGGAAGAGAGGGCTACGTTGTGCTGATGAGGAGGAAAAGTTGGCGTCCTATCACCTACCTGAGACCGGAGAAGCCACCCCGCTCGGCCTGGCGACGGCATTGCCATCATCAGGAGAAGGCAAAATTAGCAATGGGTGGTGTTGAGTAGGAGAGAGAGAGAGAGACCAGAGTCCCAGGCGGAGGCTGTCGCAGATGGAGGGCAGAGGCCATGAGCAACTGGCCAGCAATGAGGAGACCTCGTAGCCTAGCTTTGGTCGAAGAGCAGCGGCGTCTTCTTAGGAGGGATCAGACTCCACGCACCAATCTCATGCCGGTGAAAGGCCAGTGGTAGTGGCACTACAAACGAGAGGGACAGAGTCCAGTCGAGTGAACCAAACCCCGTTGGATCTGGGCTCTGAGGCGGCGGCTCTCGCCTGCACTGAGGGCAGACGGAGCGAGCGTCGGGGAAAGAAGATGACTTGTGTGAGAGAGAGGGAGTCGTACTGGGTCCAGAAGCCAAACTAGATAGAACCGGCCGGCCCTCCTACCCCCAAGCCTTGAGCCGCGCCCAACATGGCCACGTGGCGACACGCTATTGGCCTAAAGAGGTAATTATCCCAGAAAATATGTTATCTTCAATAATTCATAGAAAATAGCCTGTTGATCAGAAAAATACAAATAAGGTACCTAATTTCTCATAAAAATGTGTAGAACAATATAAAATCATAATATCAGGCTTTTGATGCATGAATATCAGTGATATTTTTTAGTTGTGAAATGCTTGTTTAATAGATAATAAATATCAAATGATGACAAAAAATTATGGAAAAATTCCAGTAAACCTATAATTATGTTTGTAATGCATGTGATGTCAGTTATAGTCATATTGATGCACAAAATAATGTAATTTTCTTAATATGGCTAAGTAGGGCTAATAACCCTAATTAATATGCAATAAATACATACATTCTCAATAATTGATTAAAGTTTACAGAGTAGGTGATATCAGTATATGGAACCTCAGTTTTAATTATGAGATCACGATTATGCACGAAATTCATGTTATATGAAGAGCACCTTTAATACAAGTGATGTAACCCTAATATGGTTAATGAAAGTGACATAATGTTAAATATGTTCACATAATAATGTAACACAGGAGTATATCCAGTTAATGAACTATAATCTGGAAAATGACATCAGTGAGATAATCATAAGATATGAATACAAGTAATGATACACATATACTAATGAACTAAGAGAAACACTAATGAACATGATTAGGGTTAAGATGAGAAGTAAGAAGATGAGAACCTGATAGTGATATGTGATCTTGTCTTGATCAGGTTTAACAAAGATATAGATGACATCAGGAATATGTGATTAGAATGATCTATCTCTTTGGAAGGTACGTCATTACCTCTTGCTTGGCTTATTATACGTTATGCTTGTGTTATATGGTAGTAAAGACTTGGCATATGATATTGATTGAAATGATTGTCTTGTATGATATGTTGCTTGAATTTCCATACTTATGGCTATGAACACCTGCAAACATAATATAAATGTTCCATCATAAGATAGCTCATAAACCACTCAGTGGTAGAGCACATGCATAATGATCACAAACCACTTGGTGGTAGATCATAAGGCCTAAAGACGTCAAAGCCACTTGGTGGCAGACACACGAGATGTGTGATGGAAATGTGCTTAAAATATATGTGTTCTCTTTTTCTAATGAATATTTTTGCGAAAGTATACACTTTTCTTATATTCTTCTGTTACTGCCAAGTTTAGTTTTATCTTATTGCCAAGATATGATGAGAGGTATATAAAAGACACGTAGGCATACTCTATACAATATTCTTGAATATTGTGGTGATGTGTACCGCATGTAATCTTTTGTTTAGGTTGTGGTTATGCTCTTGAAGATCCAGGATAGTGAGAGTTGTGTGGCGAGCTGATGTACAAGTGGACATGTTGTCTTAAGATCCTGTTGTTTATATGTAGTACATGTATGTGTATAAGTTTGTTGTTCAATATGTAATATCAAATGTTGTAACAATTCATGTTGTAATTATATGTTGAATGGTGTACATGTGTTGTATGGTTATATTATTGTTCATGTACATGTGCTACTGGTTGTTTCCTTCTGACTCCCTTGATTTTCTTCTTCTTATCCTAGTGTGGGATGTTTAAATTGGGATTCTCGCTGAGGTGAGGGTTTCAATTTAGACATCACACATCAGATTAAGTTTTAGAAAAGTCGGGGATGTCACAGTTTCTCATGGAATCACCCTCAACTAGGGTTTCACATGGAATCACCCTCAACTAGGGTTTCCACCATAGTTACCCACAATTTGGGTCTACTATTCATCTCCATTAGGATTTCATTCAATTGTTCATAATTAGAGGTTCACTATTTAACCCAATTAGGGTTTCACATCTCATTTCCCTAAATTGGAGTTTCACACATCATTACCCTGGATTAGGGTTACATCCTCACCCTAAATTAGGGTTAGATTTAGAATTGCCCTCAATTAGGGTTAGAACTCAATAGCCCTGTCAATTAGGGTTTATGTTCATGATTAGGGTTTCATGATCTCTCTACTTAAGGATCATACCCTTAATCACCACATGAATCAAATTCATGTATGTATTTCATGCTATCATCCTCTCAACTTGATTAGGTCATATCAACCCTCCAATCAAGAACATACAACTATGATTGACATAGTGTACCAAGTCATTGATCCTATAAGCAATTAGGGTTCATCCCTTAATTGGCACTAATCACTTAGGTACTATTAGGGTTTCAACCTTTGTACCTTCATTTATTATCATTACTAATTATCATTGGATCAATGAATCATTCATCATCTCTATTCTCAAGAGATTCAATCACATTGGACCTCCATTACATAAGATATCCAATTGAATTGATCAATTGAATCTTCAATTACAATAGGTGTCCAAGTGGATTAACCAATTGAATCCTCAATCAACTTTGACTACTTGAGCCCCAAACGGTCTTGGTCTTTCAAAGTTCAAATGGTTTGAAAATATTTGATAAAGGTGGTGCTTGAGACCGTTTGCTAAAGTAGGAGGTGAAGACTGTTGCCCAAGTTTGACTTTTGAAACCACATGGGCACAAACACTTCAGGATCGTTTGGTCCCAAACTATCTTGAGACCATTTGGCCCCAAATAGTCTTGAGACCATTTGGACTCAAACGGTCTTGAGACCGTTTGGTCCAAATCTTCTCAAAACCACATGGACCAAATATGGTCTCAACCAATCAAATAGGATTAGGGTTTCCAATGTTGATTCCTTCAATCATTGAATTCATGGAACCAATCATCAATTGGACCTATCCTCATACTTCAATTGAGTTAAATAGGTCAACCTTCAACTTATTTGACCCTCAATTGACCCTCAATTAGTCATTAACTAGGGTTTGAATCAATTGAATTAGGGTTTGGAATCGATGATCCTTCAACACTAATCAATGTAAGATTAGTTACTTTGAAACCATTGAACCATCATCCAAAATGAACATGACCTGACCCCAAACGGTCTTGAGGTCAATTGGATGACCTCCAAACGGTCTTGAGACCGTTTTCCCATCATATCATCAAAATCCAAGTCAACCAATTAGGGTTTGGATCATTGGATTGATCACCAAATCAACAATTGATTACACTTCAACTTAGTATCTTTGGATCATCAATTGCATAACCATACTCAACCCTAGACCTCCAAACAGTCTTGGGTGACCTCCAAACGGTCTTGAGACGGTTTGGATGAGCTCCAAACGGTCTTGAGACCATTTGGCTCCTCCAACCCTTGGATTCTAGTGAAATTTCATCAAGGTTTGGTCTATTGAGTCGATCAACAAATCAGCAATTGATTGCTTTGTAACTTAGTAACTTTGGACCTTCAAATAGGAAACCATACTTAACCCTAGACCTCCAAACGGTCTTGGGTGATCCCCAAACGGTCTTGAAACCGATTGGGTGATCCCCAAACGGTTTTGAAACCGTTTGGGCTAATCAACCCAAAAAGTAAAATCGATCAAGTTGAAAATCAGCACTTAAATCAATTAGGGTTTGCCTAATGGTTTAGCCTTCAACTCATGATTCCTTTGGAATTAATTAACCCAATTTGGTGGGTCATAAAACAACATAATTAGGAACAGGATTCTCAAATGGTCAACCCTTGGTCAACTCCCCCAAATGGGTTTGAAACCGTTTGGTCTCATGCGGTTTGGTGAAACCGTTTGCTTCTAAACGGTTTGAAACTGTTTGCTCCCAAACGGTTTGGGAATCTGTTTGAGCAACTCAACCAAGATCGTTTGCCTTGGATATTTAGAGAGGTGTGTGCTTATCATCTTCAACCTCTAAACTCACGAAACCTTCTGTGGTTTCCATGGTGATTGCATCCATCAACCAAATCAATTATTGCAAATGTAGAAATGATCATTATTTGATAAGGAATTGAATGCAATAACAAAATCAAGGGTTCAAGTTATAAAACCCTCCTCCAATTGAGCTCCAAATCTCCATGTTCACGGAAACAATGGTGGATGCAACTCCTTTCACCATTCCAAGGCTCGCCAGCAAGGTTAGAGTGAAAAGGAATGGTTAGAATTGAAGAGGAGATCGAAATAGGAAGAAATCCATAATTTATTTTCGATTTCCACCATGGAATCAAGGTGAAATGGATCAAGAACCTTACCAACAGGTTGGGGTCGTACTCCTGACCCTCCCAAGCTCCCTTGGTCGTTTCCCAAGCAAGGAGAAGAAGTGGGGTTGAAAAATCCTATCATTTGGCTTGTAAAAGGTTCTTTTATAAAAATTCAATGAGAGAGAATATGCTTTGTAAAAATCCAATTAATCCCAAAAATGTGGCCACCTCTTCCCCCTCAACTTCCTTGGGTACGAAGATATCTTGGTTGCCTCATATTCCTCTCAATTATCCATGATTTAAAGAAAAGAAAATCAAGCACCTTAAATCATATTATATTAATATCCATATGTGAGTGGATATTTCTTTTTCTTATAAAATTGTGAGTGAGTTATCCATTCCCTTGGATATTTTCATGGTCCGTGCAAGGCTCAAGGATGTCCACACACATCTGAATCCAACCATTATAATTTTGGTTGAAGGCCCATTAATTAATACATTCATTTTTGCCCTAAATCGAATTAGGGTTTCAATTAGGATTAAATCTTGATTATTTTAATATCAAGATTCTCTCTCCTCCAACTTTATTCAAATGAGGTTCCCCTCTCATTTTCTTTTCTCTACATGATTCCAAGAAACATTAGGGACCTTATTGAAGTGATAATTTACATATTGCACCCTAGGTTTTGGGTAAATTGCACATTACACCAAAACTAGGTTTTCATGCATAGACATTGCTTTATCAGCTCTTTCTTGGTACTCAGGATTCCATAAGCCATACCTTAGCATCATTTTCACTCTAACGATGCTTCAACACATTAGGAACATATTATAATGCACAATTTCACTTAAACCCCTCAACTTGGGTAATTTGCACTTTAGTCCAAAACAAACAAAACATTGATTTCAACAATGTTCAAAAAGGACTAGAATTGCAATATAAGTTCCTCTGAGCCCTAATTACTTTTCACAAGATGAGATTAAGCATTTAATCACCTTTATTAATCAAAACACCTAGGGTTAAAGTATAACCCAAGTCAGGGTTGTTACACTAATGTAGGGATACTAAGCGATCAGAAAACCCTAATGCCATGATGATGTCGTAATATGATAAAACACCAAGAGACATGTATGGTTGGGATGAGTACACCTTGCTGAAAATAACCTGAGTGTACACCCCATTTGTGGGTAAAGTACCTTCACACTCTTCATACTCTATAATTATTGCATGTTATTGAGGATTCAATTGTGTTTTCAACGGTGCAAAAATCACCTCTTTTGAACCATCCTAGCCCAAGATATGGGTATTTGAAAATTGACTCATATTGTACATGTTTTAATTATTCTTGTTGAGTGGCAACCCTTATTGGGCCCAATCACAGATGTGTGTCCCATCTAGCTAGTTTGATCCTTCTTCCTAAAAGGGAAATAAGCGATTGACTGGAGAGTCATCCCTCTCCTCCAGCCAGATCTAGAAAGCAATGAAGACCCTATACAATTGAAGAGAATGCAAACCCTAATGCCCCTTACACTATTTAAAGCTCTCCTTTCTACTCTTTCCCCTCTTACCCTCATTGCTCCTCCCTTCATATCTTGTTCTAGGGCTGGCCGCCAACCTGCTGAAATCAACTTGCTGCCGACCTCCCTTTGTAGTGGAGACCTGTTGTGACTCATGGGCAGAATCTAACACCACCACCTTTGACGCTGTGGTAGGAAGTGAACCAACCGCCAGGCCCTATTCCTCCTCCAATCTCTTCCTCTTCTTCTTCGCCCAGTAAACCATGGTTTGGTGTATTGTCCTCTCCTATGCCAATAGATCTAGCATAGCCACTAGCTACAACTCATGGCCTCACCCCCCGACGCAAGCACCAGGGTGACCAACGACGGTTGAAGAAGGCACAACCAAGGCCCTAGCTACCTTGTCTCCACTTTGTCTAGGCTACTACAACCGTCGAGGCCACTAGATATAGAGAGTCACAAGTCCTCTGTTTGTCCTCTACTCCAATGCTGGAATAGGGGAATCCCGTGGGGAGTCTGTGAGGGCAGGCAAGACAGTCGTTGACCATCGAATTGATGGCCCAACAAGCAATGGACCAGATCGGTCAATAAATTATTAAGGTAACACCCAATGTGAACTCTTATAGTTTGGATTGAATGACTTGTACCTCGACTCTGGAAATGTGTAATTGAACTCATGAATATGATGTACCTTATATAATGTATACTTGTTGAATGTTGAGACTGTGTTGGTGCCTTTATCTTGTTATTTGTTCATGTGTGCTAAGTTTTACGCTTCCGCATGTCATTTTTGGTATTCATTTGGTTCATTGGACTGGGATTCCAGTTATGTGATAGTAAGGAAGTGTATACTGGCCGGTACATGCAACTTCTGTGTACCTACCATGAAATTGATATATGTGAAATACATTTATTCAAACCAACCTTATGGATTGAATCAATGTTAAATAGATTAGATGTGTTAAAGAAATCACAATCATACCTCATATGAATCATGAGATATAAGAATATATCATTCAACGGCTTCTGTACTTTCTGAAAACTTACCGTTTCTTAGGAAATATGTATTTTCTTTCATTTGATGATCCAATAACATTAGTCTCAAGTGATTTTTGATACATATGTTGTCTAAGGCGTATGCATCCCATCCATAAGGTTGGATTGCTTTTTATACTTTTGTAATCATCACAAATGAGGATAGGTACATGTAAGCTAGATATACTCAAGTACACAATTCTTTTAGCCATATATATATATATATATTAGTATGGGATTATATGTGGTATTTGATCGGATATACACATTAAACAGTTTAAGTATTCGCATTGTATGCAATAAATAAACAATGACAACCAATTATTCGATCATTCAGATTATCCTAAAACATAGTAAATTGATGTGGCTCTAATACCATTGTTGGGAAATATGGGCACGGAATAGGAAGCAGAATCAAAAATATATCTATTCATATTCCCTAGAATAGCAAGATTACATAAAAAATTATGTAATCGAGAGGATGGTTTATTGAGTTCATACATGGTCTTGGAACAAGTCCAATGACTATCCCTATATATTATAGTTGTAGTGGGATGATGTTTACAACAAGTGTTGCTCTCCACCATGGACAGCAGGCTATCATTGTCCTCTTAGCAGTAGACGAGCCTTCACAACTCGATGGAAGTCCACACGAAATGCCTAGAACGCATGTCGTTCTAGTAGAACAAAAATGAAGGAGTTGTCCCTCCCATTAGTCTACTAGTCACCAACCTGCTTTACCACAATTGTTCTCACTTCTATCCCACCCTTTCTCGGATAGGACTTGCTCATGCTCTCTATCAGTTACCACAATTAGATATGACAACAATGGTCAGAGGAAATTGAGTTGTGTCTCTAGTAAGCCCCCAATACCCTCTATTTATAGGAGGGTCAGGGTCAAGCTTCCATGTCTGTGCAGGAGTGGAAGGGACTAGAATCTCAAGAATTTTAGCAACTTGTGATAGGAAAAATGGTCGGTTCACCAATGAATAAATCAGTTGGCATGTAAACTGATTGGTTCAATCAGTGAACCGGTCATTTCATCATGTTTTCCAATTACAATTGTGTTGGCGATTAATATCCAATTTAGTGTACAACATCACGTTAGCAAAAATCCTTGAATCAATCGAATTGATCCTCCAACCGCTCGATTCACAACCTTAGATGGTTGGTTCATGAACTTGAGTCGATCGGTTCACATCCTAAATCAGTTAGTTCAATGTCCATATTTTACATAATTTGTTTCATTGACTTGAGACATTGCAACGGTTGATTCTACACTTGAACTGGTCATTTCACTTGTCCAGTTAGTTAATTTTCAACTAATTTTGTTGGAATTGAATACCCAAACACTATATATTCAATTTAATTATCATTCATGATTAAACTCCTCTTTTAGGTATATCCTATGTGTGTTCCCCCACAGGTTCCATGTTATGTTGGCAGTGAATGTCCATCATTGATTTATGACATCACATGCAAAGAGGGGTGCTTAGTGGCACATCATTGTTACCCAAATAATTAGGAAAGTTGGAGAACAACTTCAAGATACGATTTGCATCAAGTGTTACAATGATTGTCTAATTCCTTTGTCTCTGATATCTAGAATGAACTCGAGGTATGAAATCATCATCCTCTAAACGTGCAATCCATATTCCTTGACCAAGAGCAGACTATCTGAGATACATGTGACCTCAATATCATATATTGATTCACATGTGCATGCTTTCATCAGTCTTGCTAATCAAGAGGCTTGGATATCATACTCCTGTAGGAGGGACAAATCTTATCTACATCACACACAGGCATCCCCATGTATCATAGTGCACCCAATCGTCACCTTTATGACAACCCTTATCTAGGATCATAGTGAATGATGTCAAAGCACACTGAACATCATGTGATGAGTGTAGTGATTTTAGGTCTAAGAACCCAAATTATCACCTTCATTATGAGAGATGACTATGACCACCATGTATGGTTTGCATGTGTCACTCTCAAGGTGGGTCTATCTGATACACTATTGCCTAACAAGTATCATGTGCTTGGTTTGATATCTCAAATATCATGACTAATGAGATTATGTCATCAACCAACACACACTCAAGTTTTTTGTGTTACTGATGTCTATATGCCTTCCATAATAATATCTAACCAGGGACATAATAAATGTACATACTCTTAACATTCATATGGTCTCATTGGTCACGTCACATACTTGAAGACATATGTCATTGATTATTTTCATTCTTTAGACATTCTCATAACTGAATAAAATTAAATGAATTGGAAGCTTTCCTTTATTATTAACCAAATATTTTATATGATATGTCATCACAATCATCATATGATTGGTACTTTGGGCATACATACCAACATATTATGGATAATGCAACCTATGAAATCTTTCATGTAGAAGTTGAAAACTACCTACGTGTCTTAGAGATTGTGCAAAGATCAAACAAGTTTGCAAGATGGTCGATCAGGTCTACGTGGGGAGTTCTTCTCATCAACCACTATTTATAGTTGTCTGAATAATAATCTCAAGTATATTCCTTGTCACCAAAGGAGCCTCACATTTGCAAGTACTTCTTGGAAAGTATGGAAAGATATGAATGAAACATATTTCAAAATGATAATTCCACTATGTGGGATAATTTCTAGGACATTGGAATAGCTAAATCAAATATTCTCAAAGATTATTTCCATTTGTCTACACATGGGGGATCTCAGATCCAGAAGGAACCTAGTAAAATGGAAAGCACCTTTGAGGGATGTTATCCGAATCTCTATTGATACTGCAATGCTAATGACTAATAACATTAAGTACCTACTACATTTTAAGGATCTTGGACGACGAGTGGGTTGATGGAGGGGTTACAAAACATTCAGGCCATGACCCTCTTGAGGGGGGACTGTTGTCTAGCTTGAGGGGTACTCTGGCATACAATACATGAGGTTGGGAGAGGTGTGCGCTCTACACACATTCTTAACTTTCAAAATGTTACTTGAGTGATCCCCATCATTGTTTGTCCAAGTAATACTCCACTGTGCAACGGATTACGCTAATCGACAAAGGTTCTCTACTTTCAACATTCTCAAAGTAAGAAGATAGGCTAACAGACTTTGGATAAGATGTCCAAGTGGTTTGTTCAATCCCATTGAAAGGACCTAGATACATCCAAGTGCCTAGAGGATTTAAAGATTACAATGTAGCAGGATAAGATTTAGTTTGTTAAAAGATTATTTGTATGCAAAAAAAATTATCATAGTAAATAATTGTTGTTATGTGATTACTTTGACTAAACTATTTCTTCAAAATTTTGTACTCTAAGTTTAATCTTAAGTATACTATTATAAGATCCATCCTTTATCAAAATTAGAAATGTGAATATGAAGAGTATGCAATGAAAATATCTAATACACAAGAGAACATCAAGTTCAACAAATAAAAGTATGAATTTTTGTTGAGAAGGAGAAGAACCTTTTTGATACTTGCACCAAATCAGAAAAAGAAGAGAACAAATATAAAATAGGAAGGATAACATGAATTGAGATGTGGTATTCTCTCACCCGCTATCCAATCAGGCAACCACACTCTACGCATAGCGTGTTGGCATGTATGGCACCTGCGTAACAAACTTATTCATTAAGGTACAACAATTGTACACAACATTGCTGTGAAATTCATCAAAGAACGATCTACCATGATAAACAACATCAAAAGACAGGGGTTATACTGTTGTCGACGGCCAACTCCTACACCGATAGTGCATCCATCAACAGGCAACTTCTTCATCTTTGTGGATGTGGCTTTTGAATGCTCCTCCATGAAAGTTGGTCTTGGTATCCACTGTGTTAATTCATAGGGATCATGTATTATGGGACTCAGGGTTCTATTGCTCGCCTCATCCCCGCTTGATTCCCAAATTCAAGAAATAATTCTAGCTCTCCATTCTAGGAAGGACAACTCATGGTACAATGTTGTAATCTTCTTTGACTCCCAATGAGCCAATTCAACCCTGACGAGCACTGTCCCACCCTTAGGCTCTCTCCAACCCATTTGGAGAAGCTATAGGAACCTGGAGGCACAAACGGGCAAGGCCAACCTTGTCTACACACCAAGGGACCTGAAACTAGTTTCAGATTCCATTGTAAAACATTCTTTATCTTCCTTCTCACACTTTTACTTTAATAACCCTAAACCATCCTGGTTAGGGATGGACACCAATGTATCCCTTGATACGTTTTGGCCTACACTAGAGCGCATGATGAATAATATTTAAGCTCTAGGTGTTCCCAAAAAAAAAGAGATGCGGTATTAACTTTATTTCAGTTAGTAGTGAGGATAAGAGTGGCCTACTATGCAAATCTCTAGGAAACAAAATATCATTAAGTTCAAGAAAAATAAAGTATGATATTTTGAAAACTAGGAGAAGAAGCTTTGCAAGACTTGCACATTTTAGAATGAATGTAAAACATGTCTTATTATGAGTTAAGGTGAATTGAAATCCGATTGTAGCTTTATTGTAGTTAGCATAAGGATAAGAATGGATTGTTGTGCACATCCCAAGGACATAAGAAATGCTACTTCTATAAATTGATTCGCCTTTTGGATTATTTGACCACCTATGTCAACAAAATGTGGAATAGAAATACCATGATTGGAACCAATACATAGATAGAGATACAAAAAAAGGATGAAATTTCATATATAATTCAAACAATGGAACATTAGGACGTAGTACATGAACAAATAAGAACAATTAAGAGTTAGAATGTTGTTATAGTCAATGTTGATAGGGAAATATTGACATGAGGATTAAGATGAAATGAGATACATATACAACATCACTACAATTGCTAAGAAAATTCGAGAAGTTCGGTTGTGCTAAACACTATCACCGATACATTCACTCTAAAGAAGAAGAATCCATTGATGGCAGTGGATAACAACGGTTGTGCCTGAGAGGCTAATTGCTTGATGGAGAAATGTGAAGTTTGTGGAAGATGAAGACAACAATCAAACAATAGTTGACGATGCTAAATCAATAATTAAAGGTAGCACAAGTTTGACTTAATTATTGTGCCATAACTATTTTAGTAAAAATCACTACATGGGTAGGGGTGGAGATCTCTCTCTGTCTTTCACTCTAAGTATAATATGAGTATTTATATTTGTACATATACATGTGAAATATGTGTATATATATACTTATAGTACTAGGACATATGTATGTGTGCATCATTCACTCTCTTGTACTTGGATTATAATTGATGAATGTGTGTCTTTATGCTATCTATACTTGCATAATAAATAATTGTCATAATTTTTTATTTACAAATAAAATCAAATAATATGTATACTGCACGGAATAGGAAAATTATTATTACATTTATAAATTTCAACAAATTGTATTTGGATAATAGAAATAAAATATTATATATAAAAGGCATATGTATGTCACTCAATGAGATGCATTGATTCAGATGAGACGAGTGCGTCCAAACTAGAGAAGCATTTCCCTAATTGAAAGAAATGTGTCCCAAAAGATGATAGGCAAATGGCAATCATGGGATGGTTTATGGACTATAGAAAATACTCGAGCACTTTGTCTTTGTTGTTGTCGTGTGAGTGCAGGGTCATGTTTGGTGGGGACACGGCTTTCTTGTCGGTGTTCTCCAGCACTTTCTTGGTTGTGAACATCAAGAGGCAGGTTTGTATTAAGTAAGCAGTGGCTACACGACTCCATCGATGTTGTGAATGTGTGAATCTTAACATGCAACAATTTCACATGGGTTAATAAAAAGGAGAAAGAGAGCACGGTAGCCACCTGAGCAGATCTAAATGCTATTCATCTGTGGAATCTTAAGATGATCCATCACAGCTCCCACCCTAGCAGGAAGCCAAGAAAACCTCATACGATCAGAAGAGCATTCATGTATAAACCCGAACCGGGACATAACTCATAAAAAACCAGTCAATCAAAGCAATTCCGAAGTCTTAGTTTATGATGGAATCATCATTTAATGAAACTAATTAATGCAGGAAGGAAGATAGGTCTTGTGGCAACTAACAACATCGTCAATTCGTGCACTCTTAGGACTTGTTGCTCAAGTAATAAATAGGTGAAAGAGTGATTGTGCCTAGTATGTTAGATATGTGTCTAGATATAATTTTGGCATTTTAGAGTTTGTAAGTATTTGCATGTATACATTGGATGTCTATGTATAGATACGGTGTACATCTCTATATGTGTTTCACATGTGTTCATGTTTGTATCCGTATTTGTATATGTGAGTCT